>JAIPMN010021874.1:11122-24182 GCA_020650975.1 Apostichopus californicus | reverse complement strand
TATCGATATACATGTTGTACATCCCTCGCCGTACAAACACCGAGCTCCCATATGTTTAAGACAAAAGTAAACAAGTTGACATGTTCTTAGAAATGACTACGAATCCGCGAAATTTGTCTTGACGCATATTCGACAGTTTTGTATTAATCGCACTTTGTAACGTGAGACATGGTATGGCTATGAGCCAACGTTAATTAACATATGGGCATTATATTAAACGCCATCAGTATTACCGTCATAAAATAGGATACATTAACATCGCTTAAACCTTAAAGAAAAAATTGATCTAGAAATCCAACTACTGAAAATTATTTCCATACATCAGTGAGTGTTAACTTAGACAATTCAATGTCGCAGAGATGGAAGATGTCTTCAGAGAGGTGACGAAAAATGTTCCTTGAAAATTGACATTGGCTGACCATTATTTGAAATTCTAGCGTATCGTAGGGACTATGGATGACGTATAAGCTGGGTACGTCACACGTCATCCCGTGGAATGCCGTTTACTTTAATGCAGTATAGATAACTTGCTGATGCGAGATGTAGGCTATATGTTCTTTGAACGGTAGGCTATATACTTCTTACCGAATATAAATATTCTTTCGTATAAGGTATACTAGCCTAAACATACCGTTTTTTATGTATTCCAGTGGATATCATGTATGTGAAATAACCTGTATTATTTCTTTTACTGCTGGATGTTTCATTGATTCTTTCTTGCTCAATATTTGTATTGTTATTATTATTATGATTATTATTTTGTTTTTAAACAGCTCATACGCCTAAACATGTTTCGTGAATGCAAATGCCACGGTCTATCTGGATCCTGTACTTTACAAACTTGCTGGAAGAAAATGCCATCCTTTCGAAGAGTTGGAAACCTTTTGAAGGAAAAATTCAACGGTGCCGCTAAAGTAACTGGCGGTAACAACGGCGAGGAGATACTGCCGGAAGATTCCACGATAAAAGCACCAATGGTCGATGATCTTGTGTACACGACGAACTCGCCAGACTTTTGTAAACCGAATCGAAAACTCGGTTCGTTGGGTACCGAAGGAAGACGGTGTAACGGTTCTGCCCTCGATGTGGGAGGGTGTGATATATTGTGTTGCGGGAGAGGAGCCACAGAGTATGAATTCACCAGACAAGATTCGTGTCGGTGTAGGTTTCATTGGTGTTGCGATGTGCAGTGTGACACATGTATGACGACACAGGTGGTACATATCTGTAATGGCTACGACAACGGACCACGAAGGACCTAAAATAAAAAAATCATTTTAATTTGACAAAAAACGTTAAAAAATCTGGGAGTAAGACTATACCCTCTCATATTGGAAAAGAAAAAAGAACATTTTAAACTGTGAAGTTGTAATCGAATGTTTTGACCAATCTAACAAGAAGGGAAAAAAGACATTCGTCTGCTTGGAGCTTGGATCACGTTTCATATACGGCTTAAGAACCGTTGAATGGAACTGACGGAATTGTGGCATTATAACACAGTCATTTCTTAATTGGTTTGATGTTTAAAAATGAACATTTTCAATCTAAAACATGCAGAAAATAATACGTCTGGAATTGAAAGACCTGGTTTCATTTGTAGCATTTTGTGCGTGCGTGTTTGTATACAGCGAACAGCGATCGCATCGCCAGAACACAAAAATAAATTGTACATAAAGGAATAAAAGTATACCGTATTGGCTTCTTTATACTTGCACAATTGCAGTTGACACTCTATCAGTATTGATATTTCAAAGTTCATTAAGTCATTGACTTTCATTGCTCGTACTCAAAAGGTACTTAATTAATTTTTTTGTAGTCAATAAAAATAAGTTATTTCTGATGTCTTGCGCGCAAACAGTTTTCTTTTTTCGCGAAACAGGACAGCGTTATTTTCTTTTTTTTAAGTTAAGCATGGAACTATAACCAACATGAGTTAAGTTTTTACAATTCAATGAATTAGTTCCTTAAAACGACGACCGAGTGGTCTAATCATGGGACACGTGACGTCATCCATGTAAATCCAAGACAATTAAAAAGGTGTCAGCCTTTCCCTATGTGACGTAACCCACTTTCGTTTACTATGATCGAAAATAGCCCAATGTCATATAGCAATTGAGGCACAATACTACGATCATTTAACGACGTTATAACTATGCTTGATGTAAAATGCTATTGTTAAAAAACAATTCTCTTTCTCAAACAGGAAATTCTGTGGTAGAAGTTTGTTGTACGTCTATTGTAGTTACACACGTCGTACTCATGTTATGAAAAATACCTTAAAACTCATGATATTCAATATAAATAACATAATTATACGAACATTTTTAATACAGCTGGGTTACGTTCGGCGTCGACTGAGATATACATCACAATATGTTAGTTATAGTTTCTTGCTTTATATATAGCGTTACAACAAGAAGCTTTATCACGTGACATCGTCAGACGTTACTGATTATATGTATAGAGCGTAGTGTTATAGGATCAAATCACTTCACTACACGCACGTCCACCATAGCATAGCCTACCATGATTTGTATGGTATTCGCGTAGTTGTTGTTGGCAACATACACATAAGTCTAGCCTATATTTAGCGTAATGTTAGGTTCACGTCAATTCCAAACTAGTCTAGCATAATTTGGTCATATTTGCATATAAGAAAGAAAGTTGTTGCCCTTAATGTAATATCAAGTTTAGAGGGCATTGTCAGCCTAAGCCTTCACTACTTTCACAACAGATCCAACTTAAGCTGTTTGTTTTCAAAGTTCATGACTTCCGTCAAGTTCGAAATATATTTTCTTACACTACTAATGGCGTCGATTTAGCAGTATTATGTTAATTACTTGGCAACAGAAGTTACGTTTCATACCTAAGCCTCTACTTTTGGACAAATATGATCTTATCGTCTGCAAGTACAGATCTAAAAGCTAATATAACAGCTGGTGTCGTCACTTTAACTTTAACCGACGGTCGAATTCCATATTTCGAGACTTTTCTTGTATAAAGCAATATTGTTAAACAAGGTTATGTGATAGGCACGAGATGTTCGGTGCCTTCCAAGATGTCGGTTTGCCGCGTTTAATGAAAGACTTTCATTTCGTTTTTTTTGCGGGGGGGGGGGGCAGGGGTGTCATTTCACTACCGTATATCCGTACGTCTTCCACCCATGTCGTATGTCAGGTAAAAGGGTGGGGTGGGGTGGGTGTTCCTTCCCTCTCCCTTGGTAGTATACCGCAACTTAAGCCAATATATCACTTGCTCTTCTGAATGTGTATAATATATTACAGTGTTTGTTTGCGTTGTTTTTCCATTTTCATTTTGTTTCCAGGTCAATAAAAATTGAACGACTTATGACCGAAGGGAATATGACGTCATTTGACCTACTTTTGTCATCCTTTTTTTTCACATTTATTTTGAAACTGAAAAAAACACCAGTTTGACTTATGGGCATCAGTTTCAAACAATTTTCTCTTTTCGCTAAAATTATAACTTTTGAACGAGTGGATTTTTTAAAGCAATATATTACTGAATGTATATACAAAGTTATACTAAAATACAGCATCGCTTTAAAGATTTCTAATTCGTTTTTTATCTTCCGTTGTTGTTATTTTCCTTCTTTCATTGTCTATGGTATTTCATTAAAGCAACAGTTAATACGTAAAAGCAGTACGACGCCTGTGCAACGTTATGTATACTCCGCCACGAAAATACGTATGAACACAACATGTGTTCACAATCCTAATGCAGAGCAATGTCGCGTTGTACTTCTATGGGTTTTCGATTCACTTTTTTTAAAGGGTAAGTTTAGACAGGATTTTATTCGCGATGTGTCATGGGTCAAGATAAAAAATAAATTCAGTCAATTAGATATGCTAAATCTTTGAAAAGCTCCTTTAAGAGAGTAGTCCAAGAATACGTTGTGACGTCACATATTCATTCTGCACCTGTACGTCCAACCTACGTGGACCACATACACCCACAGAGACATCGTATAGATGTCTATTTTTTCAAACGTATAGGTGTAGAATAAAGATTCCACAACAACCCGAGGAAGATTTCTGGCTATTCCAAATTCCTTTTACTGATTAAAACTTGTGTTGTTCCTATCTATACTCTTTATGCTGAAGATTCCGAGTAAATAACTTAGAGTAAAGATAAGTAAACCTCTCAATCCTATTGATTACTTACTGGCTTTTAGCACCGATAATTTTCTTCATTTAGTTAGTTATACTTCGCTTGACTTCTGTAACGCTCTGTTGAAAGTCACAATACTATATGTATTTAGTGACACACTACATATATATAGGTAAATAGTCTGAAATATTGTTACCTTGTAATTGCTAGGAAGATATTTTGGAAACAGGACCCAACGATAGAGGCCCTATAGAAATAACATGAGCTGTCTGCATGGACAAGGTGATCCGTGACGTCACAACCATCTTCATATTGTCAAACATTTTGGAGGCTTTTGGTAAGTTTCAAATTTTATATTCTCTCAACCGGTAAATCAGATATGTATATGTTGTGGAGAAGTGTTATTTCTTATGTTTCATTTTTCAGTAATTTTCAGTTATTTATCATAAATATGAAAGCCTTATGGACTATACTATAGAGGCTTACTTGGTGATGACATCGGCCCATCAGTTCAGACCTGACTGTTAAGTTAAATCCATTGTTTTATAACATGTAATAACTCAATCACAACATATTAACTTCATATATGATCAATATCATTCTTCGATGACATTGAACGCCGTTTGACCCTGACAAATTGCAAGTACATTGCTAAAATACTAATTGCGGCCATAAAGTCTACTGTTTTCCTATCCTGTTTTCTTCTACATTTGAGGAACTGGCGTAACTCTGTGTTAGACTAAGTAGTCCAGCCACTATTATTGATGAGCCTCATATGTTTAACATGACAACTAAACATGGTCCAGAGTATCCAACCTGGACTGATATATGCATTGTTAAACGGTCAACAGCACTTCATACTTAAAGGTAGTCTGTATAGGCCCCAAATTATAGCACGCTATAATTGCCACAAGTTTTCAAAAAGTACTTTCATGGAGGTCTTTACTCTCCACATTGTTCTCAGACATTTTTAAGAAACACACAAGATGACTGAATGTCTCAGTGAGGATAATTTCCTCGAAGGTTGTAATAAATACAGTTTCAGAATTTTGACCAAAGGTGACCATATTTGAATATCTAGCATATTTGGGGCAAATACAGCATACCTTTAATGATATACCCAAACGGACAAAGTTTCAAATTCACAGCACAAAAGACCCTTTTAAAGTCACATAGGCCCACATGAAGACTGCACATTCTTGAATGTGCCTCAACGACTCCTCAAGAATGTGTAAGTTATAAATCACTAGTCAAGTGTTGTAGTGTCGTATCGTGCCATAGATAGTTTACTTCTTAATGACACACTTTACAGCAAACGAGATTAAAGTGAAATATCATGTAGAGTTGTTAATAAAATATTTAACTTGTTATTAAATTCCATAATCACGCACTCATATTTTGACTACATCATAAACATTGACATTGGTCATGTTGACAGAGTTATCTAGAGTACGTGGTGGTTGAAAAAAATATGTAATAATTGCACTTAGATAATTTCCAGTAATTTTGGACAAATAAATAGCTGCAGCTAGTTCCGTTTAGATGATATCTATCGCCCGCCCTCTACTGACATACAATAAACCATCATATATAATCCTAATACTAGTTTGAATGAATCCTTGAGCAGATACTTAGATTCGCAAAGTATGGAATGACTTATTTAAACTAACCTAAACCACTTTTAGACATGTACATGATGTAACAGCTTTATTAACATTCAATTCCAAGGAGCTTGTTCGGCGCCCTCTTTCAAATGGGATGAAAAAAGTGAAGTATCCTCTTATGATATCCAAAATATCACCTTCTTCTGTCAGAATGTTTTTGTTTTAGTATTATCATCATTCCCTTGGGACGGGGGAGTGGGAGGGGGAGGGTATGAAAAAGTGTAAATTGATTATAGGTAATGTTTGAAACATTTAGCAAACTTTTCATGGCGCTATCATCTACACTCAAAGTAACGCTCACGCTCCTTAAGAAACGAGGACGCTCTTTTGAATTATCTAAAAGTCATGATGACGCGCGATTTATCAATATCATAAATCAGTTCACGTTGACAAAGACATGGTCAAAGGTCACCACGCTTGCTGGAAGCTCTTCGGGACCTCCATGTAAAGGTCAAGTGGTCTCGCTGAACTATTTTAGGAGTTATTTCAACTTGTTTCACGCCCTCTCTGAAAGAGCTGTAACAAAATTACAGTTCTAGCGAAGTTAACGCGAATATTGTCATCGTTAAACGAGACAATTTGAATTGTTGGCGGTCGTTTGAAAGAAGAAAGAGAATCAACACCGTAAGAAAAGGTTATTGGGTCCAGTCATTCATTTTATATGAAAATTTCAAGAGCGTGTGTGAGGTGATTTGATTTTGTATCACGCAAATGACAAATATTCATTTGCAACTATAGTCAAATGTTGTATTTACCAGACGGACAACTTGGGACAAGGATGTACGCCGAATATCTTGTCACCATTGGGCTCTGACGTGGTTTCGGTGTTTTTACTATCCATTCATGGTTAGCGCATGGAAACGTCCCCCCCCCCACCCCCATCCCACCAAATGGCGTTTTAATTTACGTAGTGAATCATTTGGGATGGGGCGGGACAGGTTGTGGCCGTTTTACTTACGTTCGAAGATTGGGGTGGGGATCGGAAAAGCAATAGTTGAAGCTAGGAGTTTTCATAGCAGTTCCTTTGTTAAAATGACGTAACACGCGAACAGACAAGTAACTAATTACGGAAAATTTGAGAAATAAAGTCGCCAAAGAGAAAGAGGTCCAATTTCTGAATGATGATACCACAAATGATCAAGTAAATCCGCCCGGCTTCGTGAACTTTACCTCTCTCATTTGTAAACATAAAAGAGAACTTTAAAATACAACGGTACGTGGGCCGGGTCAGACAAAGAAAGGGTTAAATGAATCGATGGCGCTACTCGTAAATAGTACAACCTTATATACATGATACCGTATGAATGAAAACGGCGTGACAGCATCGGCATAGCATCTTCTATTCCAAATTCATATTGGAAACATAACTATCATCACATTCCTCTCCCCTCCCCTCCCCTCCCATTCCCTCCCTCCCCTCCCCTCCACCATTATTAGCACCTAGCCGTCTGCTATGGATATTTATTGTTGCACAAGTCTCTAACGAGTAGCTAATTTTTTTCCACCAATAATTGTCAGTTTTACCAGCTAACAGTACTTTTATATTTATTCTAAACCTGCTACGCTATGGAGGAGGGTTGACGGTTTGTGGTCATTTATAAGCGCATGCGTAGTACAATCAATTTGTCCGAGAATCTGCGACTTCACCTAAATCTAACCCTCTGTTTTGAGTAAATGTAATATTTTGGGCAGAACATCACCCTTCCAAATTCCCTCTTTTAATACTTCAAACATTTGTTCATTTAGTCCTATGTGTACCACAATTTGCTCAGACAAGGAGGTAGGGTGGGGTTGGAGATTGTAAAAATGTACCGTAAAGATTTGAACTAAAGATCTCAAAAAAGACAGACACGTCATATTTGCATGCTTGGCAAGTCACCGCATATATTTTTTTCTCAGGATACTAGCACGAAAAACGAACTTAACATTCATAGTTGAATTAGTTTAAGCGATCTCAAGCAATAATTAATAAAATACTTAATAAACTTTCAAATTATTATCAAAAAGTCTATACAAAATAATTGTTTTACAAAGCAGGCACACACGAGTTAATTACATAGTTGCATATATTTACATAAAAAATCCACAAACCTAATAAACATTACACTTTTTCTTAAAAAAATAAAATAACATGAAGTGAAATCATATTGTCAGTTATACGTTTTTCACTCTATTGTATAGTTCTAATTAATGTTCTATAAAATGTAAACAAAAGATGGTGGTATATAGAAATCTTATCATTTATGGAATTTATATATACGAGTTGATGAAGTTGTTAGTGCTTTTTGGAGCGTATTACTTCCCGCCACTCAAACTACATCTGTAGTATCATACACACAGGGATAGTATAGTGTCAAAAGGGATCATTCGCTACAATAAATCTATGTTAATTATCTCCTTGTCTATAACATGTTTATACTACTTTGACTGTAACCTCTTCTGGTCCATAAGCATATATGCATATCTCAGCACAATACATATTTTTTTATTATGGTTTTACGTTAGCTGCACTAACAATTAAAGAGAATATACCTGAAACATTCAGCTGTTTATTAACTTCGAATCAAACGCAAACAGTTCCATTAAACACATTGTCGTAACGTTAATATATGGCGTATCAATTCTCTGAGACCTTTTATGCATATTAATTTATAGAAGTGACCTGTTTGTCTTTAAGAATCTCCTTCAGAATTTATTTAAGCAATAATGCGTATGAAGAAGCGGTTTGAAACGAAGTTGAATTTGTTGTAAAACTATCCACCATCGTAGCAGGGTACACTTGAAAGATATTTTAGGCACTTTTTTTCATTAAAATTTATGAGTACTTATAGTTTTACAACAGCAAGGAATACAAGCATTTGACCCGGACTTGAGGAAACTAACGAAACTATTAATAAAACTAATCTAAGCTAATAAAACGAAGTCAGGCCCGTAGCCATGATTTAGAGTTGGAGGGGCACCAGCAGTATAAGAATGGTCACCAACAGTATAAGAAGGGGGCACCAACAGTATAAGAAGGGGCACCAACAGTATAAGAAGGGGGTACCAAACGTATACGAAAGGCACCAACAGTATAAGAAGGGGCACCAACATTAAAAGAAAGGCACCAACAGTATAAGAAGGGGCATCAACAGTTTAAAATGGGTCGGTCCAAAAAGATTAAGAAGGACACAATAATAGTGTCCTGTAACCCGTGAATGATTCAAATGCATGTCGGCCCCTGGAAACTGGGGGGCCTGGCTACGGGCCTGGATGGATTTTAATTGAGATTTCGTATGGACGAATTCAGTCTGGTTGCTATAATGCTACACAGTTTACAAGAAAATTCAATTGCCAATACATATACCTTTATCGTAGAAGCTGACAAACTTTCTTCTTTGGAAAGGTTAAAAAATAAACGTCTTTTGATTCAAAAGAGATAAGCAATATAGACAAATACGTTTTTGGCGCTTACCAGAGAACACATCTATTCAGTCAATTGTGAGTAACATTTAGTCACATTAAACGCACTATATGATACCGTTTAACCAAGCTTTCAGAGTGTAAAGAGGTTGATTACAAACCACTAATTTGCTTAATTGCAGTTATTACCCATAATTAGAATATATGTCCAATTGTTTTAATGTGTACGGCCCATTATTTCCTGTAAATCTATCATACTAATATCATAATTACAGTATTGAATGTATTGATCATCAGTCATAATATTGTTACCTCTGTTTCCCCCAAATATATGCTAGGCAGTCAAATAATTTTCCAGCATTTTCATTCGACGGTCTCCCTCAAAATATCCTATCTTCATGGGTCATTGAATGGACTCACTATTTACCCTGTAACCACAGTAATATTTTAATAATCTGACCGGCGACTAACCACCCCCCCCCCTCCCCCACCAACCCTCCACCACCAAACATCCACCCTTCCCATCCGTCTCCCTTTCAGCCCTTCTGTCATCAGTGATAAAACTTCTCCGAAGATTCTTGGTTTCTCCGAGTCATTTGCAAATATCTGCCTCATTCAAGAGGTCAGCTGAGTCAGAGTTGTGGATGCTCGAATCTTCTTGTCTTGGCTGCCTTACTTGCAAGACAATTAATTAAAGCACTTTGCGTTATTTGAATTTCAAATTGAATAAAATGTAATATAATTCTTTTGCAGAACACTGTATGAAATTTACCATAGTTATTAACGAACATATTGTAATGGCGGTATATTTCTCTTTGTCTTAACATTACCATGCCGTGTGTTAGCTGCACGTTGGCTTCATCTCATGCATATGCATTTATAGCTTTTAAGATGAATTACGGTGTCTTTCATCCGGGAAGACTTAACATCTTCTTCCAGTGTCATGTTTTCATCTTTCTTCATCGCTTTGAGGGACTTATTAGGAAATCTGTCTTTATTCCCTTCATCGCCAAAACCCCTTCCTCGCCAAAACCACGTCGCTCTACGACCACATAGCTTCATATTGCAAGCGTCTGATGTAGCGGAACCGGTTCTCTCCAACGAAGCCGCAGGGTCCTTTTCAGCATATTAATATTTTCGTGCGTCATTGTAAGCTTTCCTTATAAGCATCTGTTTACTGTTCGTTGGTATTGACATTCCATACATTGGACCACGCAGCACCACTTAAAGGTACACATACACCGCTCTCTGACATCCTCTTCCTCCGATGTGTACCCTCTATTACAACACATTAAGTCACATCCGTCCATACCCAGCGATGTATTGTTACAGATTCTACCCACGGTACCTACAGTACCGTACCTCGTATTCCGTTCACAGAAATCGGGCGAATCGTCGAAGTATACCAGATCTCTTGAACCAGGCATTTTGTGGCTCGGGTTAGCAGGTTCGAAAAAGTCTGATGGATTTTGTCTTCCTCGTCTGGATGGACTTCCATTGTTGCTATATAGTACCTTGGATGCTCCGTCGAATCGGTCTTTGAGTATCGCTCCCACGGCACGGAACGATGGTAAACGCATCCAACAGGTTTGTACTGTACAACTACCGGACATGCCATGGCATTTACACTCTTGCCTCATCTCGCCAAGAATTGTCTGATGGAAAGAAAAGACAAAATATGATAATATTGAAAAAAAATTGTTTTTTTTTATTTTATTGATTGAATAATTCTGGAAGTTACTACTTATAGTATATATTCCATTGGCATGGTTTAACAAATGGACACCCCAATCTTCACAAAGATGAAAAGAATGAACTTAATCTAAGCATCTTGAGCATTTTCTGGGGAAGTTTATTGATTGAATACTTCTAGAAATTCTTACAATGTCATACGTATCTTTACCAGAGGATAATAATGCGTATGAAAGAACAGTACAGCCTGATGTAGTTAAAACCTTGGTTTATGAAAGGGGGATTTAATCCACCTTAATACTGTCACGTGAGGATTGGCTGTTTAATCCAAGCGGCCTATGAATATTCATCAGTCGGTATATATGTGGTTTCCGGTCATTTTGAGGTTATTGTGTGATGAGTGCCTCAACCCTGTTACTGCTACCTACATCACAGATTTTGAACCCACAAGTTGGTTTAACGATGACGTTTTGTGACACTCTGAGGCCGGTGAGTCAAGTAAGCGGCTATATTGACCTTTGAAAACTGACTGAGCTGATGAAAAGTTACGATCCGCGCAGCTTAATCTTGGAAGTATAGGACATATATATAGGAAGCTGGATAGTTCTCATGTAAAGCACCTCCAACACCATTATGGCGAATTACTTCTAACACCTACTGCAAAGATAGGAGTTGGGGCCATAATTATCAAATTGTTTTTTGGAGAAGGATTACATCCATTTGTTATAAGGACATGTGATAAGAATACCGAAGTAATAACACCTGATTTTGTTTGATATGTTTTAAGATTAAAATCAAGCAGTATAACATAATGTTCTTATTGGTTTGAGTGAACTATATGCTAGACGAGCAACCTAATTAAATATCTCGCGCACCCTAGTTACCATCTCGCTCGCCCAAGATATCTCGCGCATAGATAATGGGACAAGTGAGTTTAATGTTAGGATTTTGGGTAAAATGTTGACGAAAATCTCGTCTTCTGTTAACAAGTTGCTTCTGAATAACCTGTAGGTTCAATGTCAGAAACACCTGCAAGAGTTCAAAAATCCACTATAGTTGGGACGATTATTAGGCGTATGTGGGGAGTCAATTCAGAAATTATGTACGTATAGGCCTGTGCTATCCTAATCTGCGGTGGGGGCTATTGAGGCTTAGGCAGTTGTTGGTTGGTTTAGAATTATCTGGGGCGATGGGTCAGTAGCACAGGAAGCTATAAAGGCCTACTGTAGCCTAGCTTAACCTTAAATCACTGACCATTAATCGATGGGGTACTTAGGTCAACGAAAACAAGTCTTTAAATTCATAATTACGGTCCACTTAGAGGCACAACTTTAAGAAGGGTCATAAAAATGTACCAGCCTAAAGAACAAGGTAGCTAAAGTTTGGTTTGAGAAAGATATTTTCATGGAATCGGTTCCTCAAAGGATAGTATCGGTTTATCCTATTGTTCTCCTGTGTGGTAATCTGGTTTGCGAGTTATTGTGTTTTAAATTGTATGAGCAAAGAACCAACTTGTGGCAATTTTTACGATTGTGGATAATCGAAAGAACTGTTTATTTGAAGACAAATTAGTAAAGATTCCGAGGTTGCAGTTAGAATGTGTCATTGTTCGTTTCTGACTTGTTTGAGTTCGGCGTTTCCTTTGATGTTCATCCTCTGTTGGATAATGTTAAAGGCTTTACCTTTAGGCATTCATGTTTGATAGAGAATTGAACGTTAATAACCTGTGATCATATTGTATTCTAATGCTACCGGAATAGGAACAGTCCGCAAGGTATTTCGACATAGTATTCATAGTATAATTATACTTTACAATCGTTACTGTTGTCGCTACACCTTTGTTATCAGAGAGTTTCTACTAGCTAATACTAGCAACTCCTTTCTCTATACTTATGGTTACATCCGATTACGGTACTCACTGTCGAGTGGCTTGAGATTAATTTAGTCAAACTACTTTGTGGAAAGTAAAACAACAATTAGACTACATAAATAAATTATGTAGCTTCTATATGTGTGCTTGAACACGTTTTGGGGTTTACTTCAAAATATGCTATGGATCTGTTTAATCTAACTGATTTATATCAGTGGTCCTAAGGAACATTGTTTCTTCTTTCAGATCAAGTACGTAACTATATATAGTTACGGTTGAGACGGAGGCTGTGTTGTGGAGG
>JAIPMN010021869.1:0-17258 GCA_020650975.1 Apostichopus californicus | reverse complement strand
ATGCTATGGATGTTTACAAGGAATCCCTCAATTTGTTATAGGTCATATCAGGTCATATTAGGATAACTATAAAAGGAAAGCTTGGATGAATTTCATACCTTGTACTGTGTTGTAGATCCACCCTATTGAGTACAGCAACCCAACTGTTTTCTTTGGTCAAAGGTCACTTGAAGTCAGCAGAAGTCAAAAGTATGAACCTTTGTAAACAGCATAATTCCAAAAGTGAAACAGTGGATAAACATATACATGTGTAGTTCCACATGAGTGAGAGAGCCTTGCTGATCACCTGAAGTTAGCGATAACATTAAATATCATTTCTACAGTGTAACATACTGTATGGAATTTGGCAAAGAATCGCTTCATTTGTTGTAACAATCTGACTAGATCCGCCAATTCCACCTTGTACTCCATATCAACTAAGTTCTTATGTGGGTCTATCCATATCAACTAAGTTCTTATATGTGGGTCTATCCACATCAACTAAGTTCTTGTATGTGGGTCTATCCATACCAACTAAGTTCTTGTATGTGGGTCTATCAATATCAACTAAGCTCTTGTGTGTGGGTCTATCCATATCAACTAAGTTCTTGTATGTGGGTCTATCCATATCAACTAAGTTCTTGTATGTGGGTCTATCCATATCAACTAAGTTCTTGTATGTGGGTCTATCCATATCAACTAAGCTCTTGTATGTGGGTCTATCCATACCAACTAAGTTCTTGTATGTGGGTCTATCAATATCAACTAAGCTCTTGTGTGTGGGTCTATCTAATCAGGGTTGTCCAACCTTTTGAAGAGGAGGGCCACATGGAATGATTATGATGAAGGAGGGGGCCGCATGAACCCTACGCTCGATTTTTCGATTTTTTGCCCGAAGCCCAAGGCAACGAAATGTGAGCGCGGAGCGCATTGATTTATTTTCCTTCCTGATAAAACAGATGAATAAAGTCCAGCCACCCCCCCCCCTCCACTGAGAGAGTGTCACACAAACTGACCTGTATGCAGTTTTTGGGACCCAGAAGGTTCGAATGATTGATTAGCCTATATAGCTTCAAATTGTTATCAATAAATCTGCTCACTAAAATTTCGCACCGTAGAGCATCTCTGGCGGGCCGGACGCAACCCTGCGGCGGGCCGGACTGTGGCCCGTAGGTTGGACAACCTTGATCTATATCAACTAAGCTCTTGTACAGTATGTGGGTCTATCAGTTGAGATTTAATAGCTCGTTTGCAGAGTATATTTATTTTTCTGACATAACTACCAAACCAAACACAAACAAAAGCTGCTTTCAATACCATCTTTTTAAACTTTTGGGGAAAGGTAAGACCCATTTCATACATGTATCTGAGCTGTTGGTGCCAAAAGTACTCAATGGTATTAATAATAAATTCCAACTGTGTTATTAATAGAAGTCCATGTGTGATGTTACTGATGTAATTCCAAGACCTTATCTTTTTGGATACATTTGCAGCCAAAGATGAAACTGAGATTTTCATTTACCATGACAATCACACCTGGGTTCTCAGCTGGTTCTCTAGATGTGCCCTGGTCCCCAAAGTGAACCCAATAACCTGATTCTGTAACATGGTCCAGGCTGCCAATAAAAGGTGTATCCAAATAACAGTTGGAGGAAACTAGGTCAGGTCACCACCCTGAGTTACTCTATGGAATAAAAAGATTGAGCCACAAATCCATTGGGAGGAAACTTGTCAAAGAGATGAAAACATGTTTGAAGTCTGCATTTGTCAAACTCAGTGAGAACAAAAATCTGAGGTTTGATGGACGATGCGTTGAAGATGAAAGGAGAGAGGAGCAGGAACATAGGATGAGACCTGTGGAATGATATAACTATGGACAACCAATGGTGATTAAAGCAGAGAATGTGTTAATCATAGACAAATAAAGTAATTAGCAAAGAAAATAACCACACCCATCACAAAAATACTCTAAGATAACATATTATCACTTGCAGTTTGATAACGATATATAGATACCTTATACCTCAACCATCTCTCTAACTTGCTTTGATTCACCCCGAACTCTCTCCAAACCCAATAACCTCCTATCTTGAAAATGACCACACCCATCACAGAGATGTTTGTGAGATTTTGCTGACATTGACAGTTAATTAAGTGTAGTTGTGGACACCTGGAGGGCAGTGAGGTAGTAGTACAACATTTCAGCATCTGAATTAATATTTTATCATTGAAACATTCTTAAATGTGACATCCTCCAATAAGGGTTTGCTGCCAGACTCCAAGATCAAGTTTTCGGATAACCCTTGCAATATAGTTTCCGCCAATTGATGGTTGCTAAAGCTGGTAAAGTCATCACATTTTATTGACCGGTTTTGGTTTGTCGAAGCATTCGTTAAGGAAAGTTATCGTGTCCAATTTATCGTGTTCTTTGGGTACATCGACTGCCAAGGCTGTATTGTTTCCTGTTTTCACAAGGACTGTTGGAAAATTGTAACCTTGATGCCTCGTCCAGATTTTGGAAGATCCGGAAAGCATTTCCTTCAGTCTTGTCAACGTTACACTTAACTCATCATTTAATCTGGAAAAACGTGTACCGAAGCTACCGAGCTGCATTAGTGATATGTGTGCTATAATAAAAGACTGTTATGAAAATCAATATTGATGTAGCCACAAATTCTGTTACCATGAAGAATACTCTTTGCAAAAATAGTTGGAAATCGATGTCATGCTTTCATATCTGTTGTCTCCAACTAATAGGTTCGGCTGTCTCAGGAAAGGTACATTTCACTAACACCTACTGTACATATTACATGTAAAGGATAAACAGAACAATTGTGTATGAACATTGGTTTATAAACTTGAATATGTGTGTATGTATGTGTGTTTATATGAAGGTATCAGACATGTCAACAAGTATGGATTTTCCTTACTGCATACAGAAAATAACGATAAATACTGAAATATGATGAATATTACATAGTCTGGATTTTACTGCATCCACATTTTCTCGCTACAATTCCTGTCTGAGAAAAGCAAGCATCTCTGGTAGTATTCCAGCTTCTTTTATCTTCAGATATATCTGCAACTCCTACTTCCACATAACCACTACATAGAGTTTAAGAGTAAGCCACTAAAAATGATAAAAAAATATAGCTAAAACACATTTGTATTATACTCTCAGATCTCTGAAAGTAAAATATCCAAATATTTGTATTGCAAAGATTGCTAAGATTATTAATACATGACTAGAATGATTTTTGACGGTTGAGTGAAAACAAATGTTTTAAAGTTGCTCGCACCAGCATCGTATAAACTTAATATTGTTTGTATGTATTTAAGATCCTCCTGCAAGCAGGAACTCGCGAAGAAGCCATCATTGGCTTATCAAAGCCGCAAAATGACCGAAGTCAGTCTCTTAGATTCATATTTAACGTCCTTGATTATGAAAATCAATTGTCAAAAACTCTGCAACTGGACAACATATATTAATATTGGAGTGACTCGAACTTGGGACCTTATGATTGAAAGGCACCGGTGTTAACCACTGAGCTGTTTGTTGTAAGCCATGTTGTTGTAAGCCATGTTTCCACCAAGTGCCTTAAGCAGCTTTTTCGGGGGTTTTGTTTCAAGTTTACTTGATCCTTAAGTTTCCTTTATAAATACCCCTAAATAAAGAAGAAGAAGAAGAATACTAAATTGTTTAACTTGTCCAGTTCTGCACACCAGTAATATAGAACATAGGTATGGGATATTAAAACCAGTAACTCGATCAGACAGACAAACCATTCACTTGACGAACGTGAAAAATTGCTCTGCAGAGCAAAGGAAATAAAGCATAAAATATCAGAAATCATTAGTTTGACTCATTTTGTCTTTTTCAGATTTAATGTCTCTTGGGTCGGGAACCTGAACTGACTTTTACTGGATTTCTTGTGATTGTTTCATTACAGAGGGTAAGTTTAGCGTTGTTTCCACTATTCTCAATATTTGTTGCTTCTGCTTTCATAACATAGTATAGTTTGTCAAGCTTAACTTGATTGGTTTCAATCCATTGGAGTGGTCTAGTGTGACAAGATAAATGTTCTATTTTAACTACAGGACAGATGCATTTCATCATCCTTTGTTTTTCCACCTATTCTTCACCTTATTTTCTTTCCTTGGTGTTTATAGTTTTTTCTTGCAAAAGTGTATCATAATATCTAAAAACTCAAAGGGATTTTGGTGTTACTGTATTTGCAGTATCAGTACTAAGCCTTGCTAAGCTATTATTTAACTAAGCATTGTAGGTTAAGTTAAGCATGGTTTCCAAACTCCCCACAAGTGCTGCAACAGTGAAAGTTACCAACAAACATTTCACCAAGGGTCAATATTTGTTTGAAAACATTGTTGAGCAACCAGTAAGATGTAGTAGAAAAAGTGGTGGAATGAAATTTGAACTTTGTAAAAATTCTTCCCCTCACATATGTAATTACAGCTTACAATGTACATCTCTGTAATTGCAACTTACAATGTATGTCTGTGTAATTGCAACTTACAATGTACGTCTCTGTAATTGTAACTTACAATGTACGTCTGTGTAATTGCAACTTACAATGTACGTCTGTGTTATTGCAACTTACAATGTACGTCTGTGTAATTGCAACTTACAATGTACGTCTCTGTAATTGTAACTTACAATATACATATCTGTAATTGCAACTTACAATGTACGTCTGTGCAATTGCAACTTACAATGTACGTCTGTGCAATTGCAACTTACAATGTGCGTCTCTGTAATTGTAACTTACAATGTACGTCTCTGTAATTGTAACTTACAATGTACGTCTGTGTAATTGCAACTTACAATGTACGTATGTGTAATTGTAACTTACAATGTACGTCTGTGTAATTGTAACTTACAATGTGCGTCTCTGTAATTGTACAATGTACGTCTCTGTAAATGCAACTTACAATGTACATCTCTGTAATTGTAACTTACAACGTACGTCTGTGTAATTGCAACTAACAATGTTAGCTCTCTGATAACTTTCTTACGTGAGTTGTTGGATTTCACAGTATGACTTCTTGGCACGTAGTGCTGCCTCTAAACATTTAATGGATATAGCCCAGTGCTGCCTCTGACATTTAATGGATATAGCCCAGTGCTGCCTCTGTCATTTAATGGATATAACCCTGACTAGACTTACTGTGTTCTACCTCTAATTGTCATTGCAATCCTTGATCACGAGAAAATTATCTTCAAGTGTTGGCTGACCTGAGTTTTCACTTTCAAAATTGTCCAATGTCAACGCAAATTATCCTTATGAGTATATAGTCCGCATCAATCAAGTTGCTCTCGGGCAGAAAGAGTCACCCACCGTGCTAGACTTCCTGCCTCTTATTCCTTTTAGATGAAGTAAGGAGGTACATGAAATGTTTTGCCATTACTTAGCAGAGAGAAGGGACCTTTTAAAGTACATGGCCTTTAACAGCTGTTGTAATTCCCTCATTTAATTGTAGGGACCCCATTTTGAAGTAGAGAAATTTATGACAGTTGATAAAAGGCAGGAACCTCTTTCTCATATTTTGGAATTCTTGGATTGATAGCAAAATCATCAATTATTTAAGAATCATAGCTCTCTCATCTGGAGTTTGTCATCATGGTTTGAGGACTTCGAGACATATACACTTGCTCAGCAAATCTTGCCCTATCCTTGATTTGGGCCCTTAGGTGTTGTGGGCTGGCGTAGGGGGATACACGTCATAGACAGTATGATGGGAACATTGACAAAAAGGGAAAGGGCTTAATGGAGGGGATGGTCAGTGCACAATGATGACAATAAGTGGTTGTGGGCCTGTTAGAATAATGATGGAGGCTGCCTAATTATCATTCACGGTGATAATGTCACTAAATGCAGCTGTCACTAAAAGCAATTGATGGAAATTACTGGTGGTGTGTGGTTTGGTTCATGTCTTTTGTCTCTATGTGTTGTCATAGTAAATGCACAAGGATTATCTGTGCAATTTAATACCTTACTCAGTGGCGGAGCTAGGGGTATTGGTCATGGGGGCGAGAATGGTCTGTAGGGGCGCTTTCGACACTATCTAAGCGGAGCGCCACCATTGGTTGGCGCGGAGCGTACAGACATTTTTTGAGTAAAGATACACTCTAGATCGCCGGAAATGACCCTTTCCGAGCCTTGCTAATTTGCAGATAAACGAAGAATAAATAGGTGTTATCGCCATTTTGTCAGAAAATTACACCAACAAAATGTGACAAATGTCAATAGGTAGATGAGAGCGCAATAAAAAAGTCAATAATCGCAAATAAGTAAAAAGTGGTAAAAAGCTGAAAAGGGCGCCAGCAGTCCATTTGAGTCCGTCAGGGGGGGCATCCGCCCCCCCTGACTGTATGGACGCTCCGCTACTGACCTTACTCACTTCATGGCAGTGGTTTTATACAGTTTAACTATATAGGTAGACAAAGTACATTAAAGGAGCTGTAGAAGTGGATTTTAGTAACCTTATAAGACCCTTTTTAAAGTCACATGATAGGTAGACTAGTGATGTCAAGACGGATTTTATTTCGAATAATGAAGAAGACATTACAAATTTCGAAAATTTCCTGTTTGTTCCTGAGGGTTCATATCACACTATAAGGAGCCTACGCTACAATTCTCTGTAGCATTACAACCTGTGAATGTACTATGGCTCACATTCAAAGCCTACTTAGCACACTTCTCACTCAAAACCACACTATAAGTAGCATACACTACAATTCCCTGTTTTAACTACTGTAGGGCAGTTTTGGAAATTATACAAAATATGAAAAAATTCCTTCATGTCATAATACATTATTTTGTCGAACAACAAAATGTTTCAAAAGTGATTTAACTTCTCACAACAAAGACCTGCAGTAAGATGGAAGTCTGTTATTTCTTCTATTTGATCCTGTGACTGGTACAAATACGCTACCATAATGTCAGTTGATGTGAATTGAGAACAAACCCAGAATCTTGTTTTAGAGAGTACAGTACTACAGCATAGTCAGATGTTACCGAAAATTCCATCTGCATTGAAACATTCAAAACTAAAGTAAATGTATCTAGGTATATATTATGTCTAGGAATGTCAGGTATGCTCAGAAATGCAGACACAGCAAAGTACCGCATAAATAAGGCAAGTGGATTCACAGATTTATGGAAAATGCGTAACATATATTTTGTACACTGATCCTTAACTATTTCCAGTGTTTCAACCTTAAAAGTTCTTTACAGAATTAAATAGCATGCACATAGTATTGAAAAGTGTATTGATCCGAAAGTAAACAGAAGTACAAGCTGTTAGATTCTGTCCAGATTACAACCCATCATACACGTATATGTTATAACCCGGTGGCTTGTTACAGCAGTTTTATTAATTTAATTTGTCTTACGTAGATGAACAAGCAATGTCAACATATATATCTACTTGCATTATTGTTATAATAGCAACACGATAACAATAAATAGTTTTTATAGAAGACATGAATTATTGATTTGTAAGTATAGTTGATTTGCCACTGCATGTGTACTATCAGACTTAGTAAGAGTGAGATGTTGAACTACTTTATACAACAGTCTAGTGAAATAGCTACCCCAGGAACATCTCTCTATGACTACATTAAGTTTATTCCATTTTGTGGGTATTCAACACATATCAAATATAAAAATCCCTAACCCTATAAATGCAATTTCTCTTCGTTTGTCGATTGACAACTCTCCTACAAATAGTTTACATCTCATGACACAAGATATAATTATGAAACACTGACCCACTAATCCTTGGACTAGTATCCAGTTATCCTTGGACATTGACCCAATTATCCTTGGACATTGAGCCATGTTCAAGTGTTGGGTCAAAGGTCAGCATCTAGGTGATAAATTCAGTGTATGATTATTGGGTGGGGTTGCTCCTAAAGATGTATTTTGAGTTCAATGGTTACCAAAAGTCATTTCAGGTAAATGTATAGATATTGTGTGGCACTGTACAGTATGAGCAGTGGTGCTTTAGTCAATAATTATTGAATCATAGGCAATGTGTATGGAAGATACACGCTGTTGAGCCACACTAGGATTTTGTCTTACCATTTCTTGTTAACTAGGCGAAAGGTTGAATTATATTGTCATACCATGTTGTTGGTTTCCACTGGTGTAATGGCCTCGCTTTTGTTCATTGCAGTCACCTGATCTGTCATGTAACTCTATATGCCTGTTATAACTTTGTAAATTGTACTTAATGTGGAAGATTGAAGTGAAGCAGTGACATTAGAATCATACCCTCTCTTTTCTAGAAAAGAAATTTTTAACGGGGTACAATGCGGTCGTATTATATCAATCATCATCCAAGGATTCCTATCACATTACAGATATGTTCACGTCCGCAACATGCACTATATCAATATAAGACCATAATATATCAGCTGTAGTGGTTTGAATTATTAATATGAAATTATATCATACACTGTGTACTGGGGTCACCAAGGGATGTATTCAACAGACGTAGCATGTTCAAATTATTTTATCGTTCACATTTTGTCGAACAATTTCTATGAATTTGTTCATCTTTGTTCAAAAACTGCCAAATTATTCTTTGGCAAACAGATGGAACAGAGTTAACAATCTATATATCAGAGCGATTTCATGTTCAAATTTATAACTTAGTCCCGCAAGGAACTCAGTGTATTATAGGATGATGGCTTATTGGCAGAGAACAGCAATGTAACTTTGCTTATATACCCTGGGAGATGATATTTGCCTAAATTATATTTAATGTTTGTGGAATGTTCCTCGAAGGTCAAGGCAATGCAGTTGATGTCTTCTCCTCGGGCCAGGCCCTAAATTTAATCAATGTTTCATGTCTTTTCATGAAGTCAAACAATTCCCCCAAAATAAAGAGATGGTTAACATTCTTCTCCGTTCCCAACTCCTATCAGGTTTTGTGTTAACTGTGAGAAGCTATCTTATTGTAATTGTGTATTTGGTAGACTAGTTAGTCCAGCCACTCTGATTAAGAAGCCTTTAGATGCATGAAAAGCTAGTATCTCAAGGACTGAAATAGCTGTTAGTGTAGAATGCAAACCTTTGATGATTGAAGTCATTTTAATGTAATAGTGAAAGTTCATCATTATTTTCTTTGTGCCTTCAGACATACTTCCTTTGGGAAGGTGATGAGGGTACCCAAACCACCTTTAATAGTTGTGCAATAAACTTAACAACACTTTAAGAGTTTGTGGGATGAATCTAGAAGATATCCAGAATCCTCAAAGATCATCTTCATATTCTGTTAGATGACTGGCTGTTATATACTGCTAAATTGATTTGCTTATTGATTTGGAAGCAGCATGCTTCTTTCACGCAATATAATTTTGGGAGTGACTTTGGTGTTAGAATATTTCTAGTTTGACAAAAGTATTTCGTGTGAATGCATTGGTTGTTGAAGGTGACTTCGGTGAGGAGAGGGTTTCAGTTCTTTATTTCACAAAGAAATTTTAATTCCACTTCAGGTATGAATAATGAAATAGTCTTATTTGATCCATTGCTTTTATCCCTTGTATAACATATAGACCAGTCATATGTTGATCATCTTTGAGTTGTGTGTGTGTGTGTCAAGTTTAAATACTTCTCTGAAGCAATCTGATTAATAGTAAAGTTAGAGAGGTTGTTTACTTACCAAGTAGCCAATGCAACCACACTGCTAAGTATTGTTCACCTGAATCATCATTGTCACATTGTCACATTGTCAAGGATAATTGAAAGTAAAGCAATTTATTCAACTACAAAGATTTACTTCGCTCCTCGCTTACCTGTCTCCCCACAACCTTAGCACCCTCATTCTACCGCGCCTAGAATGTCCTGGTAGGACATTCTAGGTAGGACACCAGGACATTCTAGGCGCGGTAGAATGAGGGTGCTAAAGTTGTGGGGAGACAGGTAAGCTTGTCACTCGTAAATATCCAAACCAGTAAGTTTTGGACTTTACAGCTATCTGATTTGAATGTTGGTTACTGCCAGTGCAAGAATTGTTTTGTTGTTTCAAGTGAGGCTGAGCCACCTAAGAGCCAACTAGAAACTAGTACTTGGCACCTGATAGGCTTTGTCCTGTCCTTAGTCTAAGGTCAGCTCTCTGCAGGTTACCCAAGAATATTCCGGTTTTAGTTTACATTGAGTTATATAAGGAAAGAATTCTGGTCGACACCTTCTCATTTTACTGCCAACTTTGTTTGTTTTTTTATTAACACATAGAAAAGGGAGGGGTCTTTATGAATTATCAGTACAAGTTAGTTGGGTCACAGCAAGACATCGATGGTGAGTTTCAGTAATTAAAGTTCTATGGACACCTATGAACAACATTGTCCTAATCACTCAAATAGGCATTATGAAAAGAAGTCATGAAAAAAGCTGCAACTTCCATCAAAATCCATCGAAGATTGACCATTTTACAAGTCTTTAATTCTAGTTTTATTTATGAAAAAACATGAGATAATTATGTACATTGATGATGTATAGGAAGTGACTGCCTAATTCTCTGTTATGTTATCCCTTAATCTAATGACTAAGATATCTATGTGTTTACAACTAATACTATTAGGGAACCCATACTGCAGCATATCTTGACATAATCGGATATCCCTTAATCTAATGACTAAGGGATCATCTATGTGTTTACAACAAATACTGGGTAATCCCTGCCATGCCCGCAATCAACTGAGGGCACTGTCATAAAGTCCTTTCTATTTCAGCAAAACTTGACAAGTTTCAGTCTCTAAAATCATTGAGAATGCCTCTGAGGGATCTCTGACAGACAAATTGGGGCAAAGTAAAGTACCTGCACATTCCCTGTGTGATATATTTGAGCTAACATATATGGTGTTTACTACTCATAGCTAGAACATTTTAGCAATGAAATGTTGCCCACCAGCCGTTTGACAACTCTACTGGTCGTGAATGTTTCAGTATTTTCAATTGCTCCGCTTGTCTGAGTTTCACATAGTAGCACATAGATTGAGATATGTTACAGCCCTATACAAAGTCTTTGGAGAATTATAAACATGATAGATCACATGCATTAAAGCAGCATTTTGCGTTTGGTCGCCGTTTTCTACTTTTTTGACATGTCCATCGAGTTTTTTACATATATCAATCACAAAACAGCAAACTAAGATATTAGCCAAGTTTCTCCCTGCCAACAACGTTAATTGGCGAGTAATTAAGGATATTTGCAGATAATGAGAAAAGTGTCCACGACAAGTTCCACAGTTAAAATTAATCGCATACAGTTTTCCCACACCCACTAGTTTGAATTCAACCAATCAGAGATGCAGGTTTAGTTATGAGCCGTTGCTAAAAATAGATTCAAGACTGTGTTGGTACAACCAGGGAGTTGTTATGGAACTCCCTGGTACAAATCACTGATCTGTTAGTGTACAGATCAGTGGGTACAACTGCCATATAGACTGTACACAAATCAAGAATGGTGTTGTTTTACGTAGGCCTATTGGTCAATGACGTTCGTAGTGTTTAAATATTCATATTATGGGCGAGGTTTATTGGGATCCCAACGGAAAATATCTTGGAGAAAAACAAGTTGAAAGAAAAACAAGTTGAAAGTTGCAAATTTTTCGACTTTCATGCCACCATTTGAAGTAAGATTTAAATAGATAAGCTAGTTATGTATGTCGTTATGGCATAGTGGAGTCAGTAAGGTTGAGAAAAATCATAGAAAAGGATGCAAAATGCTGCTTTAAGACCCAGAGCTGTTTCTACAGGACTTTTAGGAAAAATATGACAGCGCCCTTTGCAGGGAACACTACAGATCCCCATTGGATATCCCTCAATTTACAGTCTAAGAGATCTAGATGTGGTTACAATAGATGATTGGGCATCCCTCAGTTTATTGTAGCTGTAAATGAATCAACATTAGAAGATGTAGCAAGGATTCCTCCTTCAGTTTATTGTGGCTGTAACTGAATCAACGTTAGAAGATATAGCGACGATTCCTCCCTCAGTTTATTGTAGCTGTAAATGAATCAACGTTAGAAGATATAGCAAGGATTCCTCCCCAAGTTTATTGTAGCTGTAAATGAATCAACGTTAGAAAATGTAACAAGGATTTCTCCTTCAGTTTATTGTACGTAGCTGTAACTGAATCAATGTTAGAAGATATTGCAAGGATTCCTCCTTATTGTAGCTGTAAATGAATCAATGTTAGAAGATATAGCAAGGATTCCTCCCCAAGTTTATTGTAGCTGTAAATGAATCAACGTTAGAAAATGTAACAAGGATTTCTCCTTCAGTTTATTGTAGCTGTAACTGAATCAATGTTATATTAGAAGATATAGCAAGGATTCCTCCCCAAGTTTATTGTAGCTGTAAATGAATCAACTTTAAAAGATGTAGCAAGGATTCCTCCCTCAGTTTATTGTAGCTGTAAATGAATCAACGTTAGAAGATGTAGCAAGGATTCCTCCCTCAGTTTATTGTAGCTGTAAATGAATCAAAGTTAGAAGATATTGCAAGGATTCCTCCCTCAGTTTATTGTGATAGCAAAGCCTGTGTTTTTTTATAATTTGTTTGTTTGTGTTTGGTTTTTTTGTTTTTTTAATTTGGTAACTGTTAGTAAAGATATTAGCTGGAAAGGTAACTAACTTTCAAAAAGAGTAACCTCAGAGGGTGCAGTATCAATAAAAATTGCAAACCTCATTGTGATGTATCAATACAATGTATTGTAAGGGAATTATTTTAGTAGCCAACATTGGGCAAAATGCTACAATTTAATTTTTTTTTTTTTTTTTAAATATTAATTTGAGAACTTTCATCTTTGGATTGATGTTTGTTCTTACAACATGACCTTGCTGGTTTCTCACCAATTTAGAAACACCTGTCGTCATCTTGAGTAACATTAAACATAATGTTCTGTTTTCTCGATTAACCAATCCAGCTGTGTCCTTTATACAACTTCCTGTATTAGAAGCAATACAGACAAAGAATCAGTGAAAATCTTGCATTATTACTACATTTCTACAAAACAGGAATCGCTTCTCATGTTAATGATATTAAAGTCTGGTTTAGTCATTACCAATTTCATTTTGCCTTCCATGTTGGAAAGTATAGTCGTTATAATAATAAGGATTTCCATTGCCAGCTCTTCTGTACCTTTAAGTTCTTTTACATCCCTTTAAAAATACTCTCACTTTGAGAACATCGTATGCTGTAGACTATAATCAGAATTCAAACAAATGGTTTATTTGATTTCACAATATTAACTTCACATATCAAAGGGGTTGTTGATAAAAGCTTTGTTTCAAATGGCAAGCATTTAGACCTATAGAAACTAGCATCAATCTGTCAATCATTGCTCTGAGGATTGTTATCATTCAAGTCTCTGGTCATAATAAGACAAAAGAAAGAAAATTACAAAGCTTGCACACAGCAACGAGTGATGCATTCTTCACATTGCCTTTGCACTTGCTGAAGCAACTTTGTAGAGCGTTGCATCAAAATGGCAACTGGTGCCGACAGCACAAGATAAATTTAGCTGGATTCATCTGATTGGACAGCAGTTTCTCAAAGCACTCTCTATGAAAAGAGAATCGTGCCAGAAACGGGGATGGGCCACCCTGCCCCTTACGGTAGATTATCCTCTTCTCGTCAGTAATTCAAGTGTTCACAGGTGCGTATCTTACATTTCTGTCAAAATTTGTAAAGTTGATTGTATGCCTTGGAATAGAATGTTTTTGTGTGATTGCTGTCATCCATGCAAATGTTTTTGTGGCGTCTGTACTTCAGCACATGACAATGTGCATTGATCAGTGTTAAAATGCGTAATCAGTGTTACAACATCAGTGTTACAACATCAGTGTTAACATGCATCAAATACAACACTGTCTTAACATGATCAGTGTTAACATCTTGAGCATGCACCTATGGATCTTTGTGTTATCTGTGTTATCTACTGTATCTGCAGAATCTCGGGAAAACAGACTTGTATTACTTTCTCTGCTGATGAAACAGGAAGAGAAACTGATATATATAGACCATAAATATATGGCATCGCTACAAAAAACTTCAAATAGTTTGATATAAACACTCCTATGTATTATTACCATTATTGTTTACCATTATCATCAAATAGTCTTTTTCTTTGTTTTCTGAAGTAGTTATTTTTCTCTATACATTCTCCTTCTAATTAATTGTGTCTAATTAAAAGTCTTACCTGCAGTTACCAGAAGCAAGCCTGGTGAACCATATCAAAAGACAAATAAGTACCCTGCTAGTTTTACTTTACTGCCCGGTCATTGGTTCTTCTCCTCATCTTCACATAATCACCATATTTAAGTTTAAGTACAGAATTAACAACAGCAGACTTAACCTAGAATTCTTCCCCCCCCCCCCCCCCCCTTCCATCCTGACATTCAATACTCTTAAATGCAATTTGGCTTCTTCTTTCCTTTTTTACTAGGGAGTCTAGAGATGGTTATACTACCAATACACATGCTACACATAAGGATTAATATCATAGACAGCTTAAAATATATATCCATAAAGTTACTATTGAAATTCCCTCCCACCGTTTCACTCTGATGAATATTTATGAAGTTATGCCCATTAACAATGGAGGCACACGCTTCATTTTCTGTCTGTTTCTATTTTCCTGCACTCTTGTCCCTCTCTCTGACTGACTGATTGGGGTTTTCTTTCTGTACACACAAGCTGTATTACTACTACACTCATTGGCTGTGCATTGCTTCTACATAGAGCATAACACAGCAGACCTGCGTGTACTGTACCGCCAATGCAGCAGCGCTGGCTACGGTGTTTCCAGCCAGGCAAACAGCAATACAACAAGCAGCTGTGGTTAAGTTGCATTGACTGTGACCTCATATGAACTCAACTCAAAATAGGCCAAACCTTGAGACCATTGTTAGCATGTTTTGAGCTTGGTAATTGGTCGTGACATTCATAGTAGACCTCTGCATTAGTGGAAGGGTGGGTTACGGCAAAGATTTAATGACACAAACTGTGTACACAAGTCTACCAAAACCCAATACGTAGAGAGAAAAAAAAGGGTAAAGAGAAGAACTTACTACTACATGAAAAGCTGAGGAGCTAGTGAACTATCTAATTTTTCCATCTGTGTTTATTGTATGTGCTAGTGTAATTGAGAGATGTGTAGCAGCAGCAAACCGATACAGTCGGTCATGATGTTACTTGCAGGCAGTAGTTGTTGAAATTAGTTGTAGTCTACGGGCAGACTGCTGGTTCAACTTGTCTTGTTGCAGATACCACAGATTGGGCATGAAGGGTTTTTAAAAGAATCCTGGATCCTGTAACTTATACAGCCGTATGCAGACCAGCTAAAATCTCAAACTTCCCAGTGGAACAGCTCTAACAAACCATATCCTGGACAAATTTATGGATAACATGACTTGAAAAAACTTGTTCAATCTTTTTGAATAACTGAGATTATTGCACGCACTGACTGTACTTGTTGGATTTATTTGTCTGGAGCCTTTTTCTGGAGGATGGATAATTCTTCCTTTATGACAGGAGAGTTTATTAATGATACATGATAAATTTCTGGATTGCTACTCTCGTAAATTATTCCATGCGTAGGAAGATTTCATGACTTCTTGATAATCTGTTTATATGGTTCGGATTTTATTTTCAAGTTTGTTAGTTAGTCGTAGAATTTTGAATTCACGATACCTCTAACCGGTCCTGCTAGCTGATACGGGGAGCAAATATTTAATCCCAGAAGAGTGGAAATAAAATTTGTGAGATACATTCTGCATGGTGAAAAATCCTAGGAGTCAAATATCACTTTCTCAATTTTCATGCGACCTATGAAAGTTGTTGGAGATTGCTATTTTGTTTTGTTACCTGTAGTGGTATAATACGGATGGATAGTCCTACCTGGATATATTACATCTTTTCTGTGCCCTGAAGTCTTCAATGGAAGCAATTTTATGTTTATTTATTTCACAAGGATTCTTTTCTCATGATTTTAGTTTGCATTGACTGTCTCAATTCAGTCGACAAACTACAGATGCACAATAACTGTTAATCTGTAGTAATTAAGTGTGGGGTAGGTAATTAGTAGATATCTATCTTAGTGTTAATAGAGAGAGGAATTTAACTATTCAAGGATCAATACAAATTAACAGAGGCACAGACCATGCCTACTGACGTTCTCTCGACTCCTGAGGGGAGCTGTGGTAGCGGGGAAATGCCACTCTCACCCATGGATGACACCAGTAAGTCACCCATAGCGTCAGCACCACCTCCACCAGTTCCTCCTACTAAACGGACCAGGTAAGCCCTCTATAGAGTTACCCGTAATCTTGTAGAATACCGATATCTCGTCAATCCGAGGCTATATTAACACAGGATGCCTAAAACGTTTGTTCATCTTCTGCAAGGGTATCCTGTACCGTCTGGGATACCATCAAGCTCAGAACAAAGTTACGACCCTCCCAGACGCTTTTTCTGTCTTGGTCTAAGTATAAATATTACCAAGTCTGTGTAATAACGTCTGCATAATCACACATTCACCTTCTAGTGTAGTTTGTTGCTAATGTCAGTTTTTGCAGCTGGGGGTCAGTTGTCCTTTATAACTATAAATAATAATAATAATAATAATAAATGAGACTTATATAGTGCCAAATCAGTAGACAAAAGTCACTACTCAAGGGGCTTTACAAAGAAAGCAGATTAATTTACAAAAGAACAAGTGAAAAAATGGGTATCAAAGTTGATACACTGATAGATACATCAAGTACTTATGCCTTGACTGAAAAAACTTTGTACACTGTGCATAATTTTTGTTGTTGCTAATACCCCCATTGTTATGAGTGAAATCAATTCATTTGTATATTCATTGACTATTGGACTGAGATTCAACACCAACTGCAGTGCACTACTTTGTCTTGTGTTTTCTACCTTCAACCATCTCGGTATTTTCATCAAGAGTTCTGAGAAATCCACATCTCTAATCGATTAGTTGATTTTAATACAAACTAGTATCTCAGTTATACCTCAAGGCTAATTAATGTGTTCCCACAATACCAACCCTCTTCAAGCACCTATCCTACCTGCTTTAATCAGTACCCACAAATTATTAGTAATGTCTTCCACAATCTAGTTTTCCCCTGAATAACCAAAGTGCCATTTAATTTGCCAGCTAATATTTATACATTGTGGTAGGGTAGCAGTAGTAGTTACAAACGTTACTCAATATGCATACAAAGGTTTATGGATTGT
>JAIPMN010021868.1:5776-15980 GCA_020650975.1 Apostichopus californicus | reverse complement strand
ATATTTCTTTAAAAAAACCAAGTATGTCAATTTTGCTATATGATCACTATATTTCATATACTATTAAAAGGCGGTTAAATTGGGTTCATTCGAGGGTGGGTGGATGTGGGCAGGTTCAGGGGAAGAGCACGAACTTGGAGGGGCCACGGGACAATGATTTAAGGTGGGTGAACTAAACAGTTACCTTAAAGCTTTCCAACAAAGTTCTATGTGCATTATGTACAACAAGCTCCGGAATTTGAATGTTTTCCTTCAGAAAGTCGTCTTTTAATTACATGTTTTGGAAAAAAAATCATTTTAAAGAGAAAAAGGGATACTTTAAATTTACAAAAAATGGAAAAGGGTGCTTTTCATTACTAAACAGGGGTACTTCTAATTTATGAAGAGGGGCAGTTGAGGTGGGGTTGTTGGGCGGGAACACGTCCTATGTGAGCCCTTCTAAACAGCCACGTATCTATTGCAGGTCACTCAGTTCTGCGATAACGACACATCAGATCCTACCAACTATCACGTGACCGAAGCTCCTCATAAACACAACCGTCTTTGCGATCTCCGGAGTAACTGGGAAGTGATGCGAGAACATTCAGACTTTCAAGGTTTGCAAAAATTTGAATTATTAATTTCAAAGATTGAAAAATCGCTCTTTGAAAGTGCCCAGGATTCGACTGCTCCCAAAAAGAATCTGCATATATACAAATTTGACTCTAATGGAGTGAAGATGTCCTCTTGTTTAGATTGGATACGCTACGATTGAGAGGGGTCACTCTTCGATAAGAGTGAAATTCACTCCTCAAAGAGTGACAATTGAATTCGCACTCTCTGAAAGAATACTTAAACGTATGTTAATGAAAAAGACAAATCCCATTGTTGCATTTACAATACGGTTATACCAAAAAGTTACCATTGGGGTCCTTACCTGTCAAACTTACCGTTTTCCTATTCATTATCGCATCACATAGAAAAATAATGTTACGAGATAAAAAAGAGGGAAGGGGGGTATATTCCTGTCCTTATAATAGAGGTGTTACATGCATCACGTGACGTCAAATTACTCCATATTTCGTTAACAGGAAGTGAGAGTCAACCACGTGACATCCCAGACAGCCAATTGGTGCCCGAGATTGTCGTTGCCCGAGCCAGACCTGCTCAAATGGTTCTAGTTCTAGACACGTCAGGTAGTATGAATGTAAGTTACCATACATCATGCAATAGCGTCACAATTAATTTTCGACGAGGCAAATTTCCAGCGAGAGAAACATCGATTGGTGATCCTTAATCTCACTTTATCAAAATGGTATATACGGTGCAAGAATATGGGCTCGAGTTTAATTCGCGGACGAGAATGACTTCTTTTAAGGATCTGATTTGGACACGAGTTGGAATTTTCCGATGAATTGTGTCGTAGTACAGTATATTTACGATATCATATATGTATAGAGTGTACGATATTATTTACGTAACGACATCGATACAGAGCCGACCATTTGTGTAGGTCCAGATGACAATAGTTGTCAAATATATTAAAGAGTAAACAAAGATTTTGTAAAAGAACGAAAGCATTTTTTTCTCACTTGTCCCCTAGCCGCAATTGTAACATCAGCAAATGATATTTTTAATCAATACTATTCTTTGTGGTGCGTACAGGCATGTACCCCACTCTACCCTAAGATCTGGTAACATTCTTGCATTGCGCCACCAATCAAGACTCTCTTAGGTCACTAGCCGCCTCATCCTTATTAGTTCTTACAGGTTATAGCCTAGATCAGAGTGCGTATGTATAGGAGACAGGTATACGTGAGGTGTAATGTAAATTACCTTGGAACTGTGGTGTTCCATTTTTTTTTTCAATTTTGGAATCATGGCTATGCCAACAAAGTAGTTCACCTTGTTCTTCTTCTTTAATAATCGTGACAGGATTATGGCAGAATACAGAAGCAAGCCACGACAGCACAAAACTTCATAGTCACAACCTTGGTTCAGGGCACACTTCTAGGAATCGTCCATTTCTCGGACGAAGCTTTAGAGTTAAGCAACTTTACCCTTGTAGAGTCGGACAAGATACGAAGAAATTTAGCCGGTAAAGTTCCACAATTGGCAAAAGGTAGCACCTGCATTGGTTGCGGGCTGGAGAAAGCACTGGAAGTAAGTTTTATAGCAATTGATATGAAGTACGATTCAACAATATTTCTTCTTTTTTTGTTTGATCGTTACAAGGTTAAACCTCTCTCTGAAGTCATTCATTATTATCGTACCAGGAACATATACTGGAAAGCCCCATGGAGTTATCCCTATGGAAAGCGATTCAGACTAACTTTAAGGGTAGTCTGTATAGGCCCCAAAGTATAGCACGCTCTAATTGATGGAATTTTTTCAAAAAGTACTTTCCTGGAGGTCTTTACTCTCCAAATTGTTCACAGACATTTTCAAGGAACACATAAGATGACTGTATGTCCCAGTGAGGAAAATTCCTCGAAGGTTGTAATAAAATCAGTTTAAGAATTTTGACCAAAAAGGTGACAATATTTGAATATCTAGCATATTTGGGGCATATACAGCATATCTTTAATATAGAGGTTAATACCTTCAGTACAGAGTATCACCCCCTCCCTCACCCCACACTTCCCTCCCACTCCTTCTTCTTCCTTTGGAATCTAAGGGACCCTAAAGGGAGGGGGGGGGGGGTGGTGGGGGAAACAAATTTCTAGTAGCTATCACGTTATTATCCATATTATACTGAATAATATCATACCTGGCCATAAAAAAAAAAAAAAACATGCAACATGATTTTCTATTTTTACCCCATTATTTTGGTATACGTAGATTATCGAACGTAATAACAACAGCGCCGCCGGTGCCACCGTGTTGCTCATAACGGACGGGCAAAACACGAGATCGCCGGAAAAACTTGAGGAAATGCAAGCATTATACCCAGAAAAGCAAGTGAAGATCAATTGCGTAGCTTTCACGAATAAAGCTGATGGTATCCTGAGGAATTTATCCAGTTCAACAGGTGAGAATTTTACTTTCTCTCCTCAAAACACCGGTGGAAAAATTATAATTGCTATTTTTCCTGAGCAAAGTATTTGAAAGGTTCCGTATATGGATATCGTTGGTGATGGCAGGATTTTTAAATTTTCAAATTATTAAACATTGATCGTTATATACAATAGCTTTTATAATGTAACTTTTCTAGCAACTTTTGACTCGTTTATTTATGGTTACTCAGTATTTCTCAGATTGCAATTTACTAATAAGGATATCATGTTAGATGTGACCAAGTAATTTGTGTCACAATCATGAATACAAAATTTTCACATGTTTAAAGGATATGAGTATTGTGCTCCGTCCATAAAATGGTGGCGCCCCTCCTTAAACTTTTGGTGCTCCTTGATCCGACCTTAAGTTCCTGGCTATGGGTCTGCTATCAGCTCGATATCAAAAAGCTACAAGCTTAATTATATCTTTAAATCTATTTTAATTTGTTGCAGAAGTGTAGCGAATATGCATTACAACAAATACATCTACCATATAAATAAATAAATAAATTATTATTGTTGTCTTATTGTTGTCTTTTAACATTTTGTTTCTTAATTTAATTTCCAGGTGGACGTTTATTCCTGCAAACCGACGGTGCAAAGTCAACAGGATTACACGATGCTTTCATTGCAACAACCATCGGATCAGGAACCATTAAAGATCGACCAATCGAAGTATGGCATGTTAACTATATCCTATACAAATTAAATATTATTTATTCCACTGAATTTAAATTGTAATATTAACAATTAGTCGGCCTAAATGTGGCTTAGCTTCAATGTTGAAATGTCCCTCTTTCTTTAAAGTCATGTCGTAAGAATACGTAAGAACTACAGTGCCCCCCTAGCCCCAACACCCCCCCCCCCCAATAAAAATTAAATTGCACACAACCCCAACTAAAGACTCTTTTCTCTTGTTTCCTTCCCTTCTTCCAACAAAGCTATTGACGCAGTCTTTTCAGATGGGGGCAGCGGCACAAAGAAGTGGGGGCGTTTTCATCGATGGAACCCTCGGGAAACGAACAACCTTTGAGTTCATGTACTTCAAGAAGAGATTGGATTCCAGTAAGATGTTAAAATGTGCTATTAGTAATTCTACTGTTCAATATAACATCTTGTATACTGAATATATTGTATACATACGCACGCAGATCATGAGCTATAATTAGTGGCTACCATCATATTTAATCCCATTACTGTCTTTTCGCAAGGGACGGATAGAGGGGGGGGGGGGTGAGAAGTTGGTTGAAGAAGCTCATCCAAAAGCAGACCCGCCTCCCCTCCCCAAGTTTGATGAACGTAACACGAAATGTTCGACAGAGTAGAAAAAACCCCAAAACATATGTCATATCCATACACGTCCATATCGTTTTAGGTATGGGGGGGGGGGGGATTAAAGGTCCAATACGGGCTAATTCGAAATGTAGGAATGGGATGGGATGTGGGGGAGGGGGTAGCCGAATTACAGCTTAAAGCGTATACGTCTTCAATACAATAAACGGTTCATCAAGTTACTCAACTGACCTACGATTGCAATTGGTAACGTGATATTATGAAATAATCAACGCATATCAATTTTTATTTGTGGGTTTCCATTTTACTTGTTTGGCTAGCTGACCTAAAATTACAACATGGAAACAATTAATTGATACAACTTAGCAAGACCTGTTTCACACTTGACATTGCAAAGTATTTAAATATCCATCCATAGAGTTCGGTTACAAAATGCCCAAAGTACGAGTACAAATCTATTCGGTCGAGTACAGATATAAGTAACTATGTTAGATTATAGGTATACACGTGTACATTCTGACTATGACAACTTTGGTTTGTATGTACCTTTTGACAGGTTTGCAACTGATCCTTACCTCCCCGTCTGGAACGGTGTATGATGAAAATAGCAAGGGTTATGGGGAAGACCTCACTTTCAGTGTTTCCGCATTCAGAGTGGCTGGCATTGCAGAGGTAAGTATTTTACGACACAATTACTTTTACAATAAAGGTTTAGAAGTATAGCTAATAGTGATAACAATGTTTCACACGTACTTTTTCGTCATGCAAAGAATTATACAAAAATGATGTTTTTTATGGATTGCAATTCTCCATGATGACCCCCCCCCCCTCACACCCCTACTACCCGGCGAAATAAAAGAGAAACTTCAAAACGTATTTGGTGACATTTCGTTACTAACTTCTTAGTACATAGTAACATCTTTTAGTATTCATATATTTTGTGTCACGGCTTAAGTCAAGCGAAGCACACTCCTTAAATTTATTTACGCATGAACTTTCAAAAAAAAAATTCCATCAACATAGCCAACTTATTGATTAATCGTTTGAATGTAATATTAAACAATATCCGATAAAAGTCTTAAAGTAGATATATCGACAGCCGAAAATAAAATAAAATAAAGGGAGAAACAGAGACGGATATCATGCATGGTTTACAAATGTCTTTTATAAAAAGCCCGGATGGTGGTCCTACAAGGTGACAAATCGCCTGCAAGAGGCGCTAGATATCTTGGTGACCATTGTGTCGTACCCGGCTCAAGATGGAGTGGAGCCTATCATTACAACAGCAGAGATGAGCGACAGCCTAACCGACGTATCCAGTCAAAACCTCATAGCATTTGCAGAGGTACGCCAGGGGTTTAGTCCGGTTGTTAACTGTAAGGTAGTGGCAACCATCGAATACCCGAACGGACAGTCAATGGAGATAGAACTACTTGATAACGGAGCAGGTAAATTATATATTTCCGCTTTCATTCGTGATGTGGTATAAGCTCCTTTCAACCAAGCGTTTTTATGTTGTTGCAAACTTGACTTATTGCTAAGGCCCCATACTGGAGATTACTTGAGACAGCATTTCAGCAACAACCCACACAGTGGACTGATCTATGTCGTATACGTGTGGGTGATCAACTCTCTACAGTCTCGTTTTCAAGAAATAGAGAGAGAGGGGGGGGGGGGGGGTAGTTGTCATGACATCATCTAGGGGTTGAAAAGTGCTGATTATGACGGTAATAAAAATGATGATGTTGAAGATGATGATGATGATGATGATAATAATAATAAAAATACTACTACTACAACTAATAATAATAATTGGTCTGCGCCCACTCCTCGTCCCATAATAAACCTGTGCCGGGGTCCTTGTTAATCATGAAGGAACATGACACGAAACTTATATTTATATTGATTAATTAAAGAGCAAAGTAAGCTTTCACTAGAATTAACGTGACTCAATCAGATCACCTCCATTATAACCTCCATTCACTCTATACAGTTTATTATGGTAAATCCGTAATCAGCCATTTCATTATTGCAGACTACACTGGAACCGTTCGTAGAGCATAATGCAAAGTTGATGCTTGTGTGTGTGCTGTATCACGTGACCTGAGCGTGGAACTGTGAATTCCGAGACACTTATAGACAATTCCATCAATATCTAAGTTTAAGTTATGGCCTCCATATTTTTGCATTAGGTGCTGATATCACGACTGGGGATGGCATTTACTCACGTTATGTCACAAAGTATGGCGGCAAAGGGTTCTATGGCATTAGAATAAGCGTTGATGACAACAACGGAACTGCCCTCATACTAAATCAACATGGTGCAGGGTTACCCTACTCTAGAGGCCTAGCTTACGTGGACCCGGAAGAACTGCTTGCTGGCAACCTGCCAACAGTAGGTGAGTTTAGCATGGAATGAGGTTAAGTTGATTGTTTACATGTGTGAGGGACACTTCCGGTCTTTTGTGTGGTTTTTGTATTGGTGGTTTTCTTCATTTATGTTTACTTGTGTTCCATGCACTCCTTAAGACGAAACGGGGGAAAAGGCAACCTTAAAAGTGAACGGTACATGCATACATATATGGAATGTAAATAAACTTCTTTTTTTGTTATTATTATTTATTTTTTTTAGACGGGGAGCCTATAACTCTACCCGGTATGCCGATTGCCCCGCTAACAGGAACTCCGGCACCTCCGTTTTCTAGGCAAACATCAGCAGGTTCAAGTAGGGTAGAATATTCCGGAGGGGATTTCCCAAGTGATTTGAACCAACCACCGTCTAAGATCAATGACCTCAGAGTGACTTCAACGTCATATTCGGATTGGCATATAACGTTAGAGTTTACAGCGCCTGGAAGCGACTTAGATAGCGGAACTGGTAAGCACACACACTCCATGTTCTCCTTATGTTAATGTTACTTATCACATTGTACGCGTGTTTGCATTAATATTACGTCACATGGACACCATTGGGGGGGGGGGGTGGTCGAAGGGTGTGGGAGGGGCAGGGGATTCATTTCATTTCCGTGTAAGATCTGACCGTCGTAGCAGGTTAAAATTGTATTGCAGATTAAGGCAATTTTATATCAAACAGATTTTTAAAGTGATTATTGAATGAACCACCGTCCAAGATTAATGACCAATGAGTGACTTCAACGGAGCTAATGTGCTCATGAATATTGAACATGTTTTAATGTTTTACGTTAAATAATGACTGTCCATTCGAGGGAGTATATAGGCCTAATTTACAAAATGCCTTGATAGTCAGTTAACAATCTCTATATGAAAACGGCATTGTTCTTATAACAGCTGATGAGTACATTATTCTCCATTCGACGTCGATAAGGACTTTACACGACGATGACGCTGATGAATTAGGCGAGCATGCAATCGTTGTCGGAAATTTGTCAGAACCGTCTCCCTATGGCCAGAAAGAAAAATTCATTGTTCACTATCCCATCGACGAAGAAGAAGATGACGCCATTACGATCAATTTTGCTATCATAGCCTTCGACGAAGAGAGAAACGAAAGTCCTCTGTCTAACATTGCCACTGCTACTTTACGTAAGTACATTCCTACAGCGTCCCCTGATGTGGATACATCAACCACCGCTCCCAGTTCAACCATGAAGACAACAACCACGGTCCCTACCGCTATATTGGACCCACCTGGCCCATTACCGATTGCGCCTCTCGTTGGCGGGGTTCTCGGTGCCATTTTGTTCTTCCTGTTGGTTGCAGTGTTCGGCTTCATGTTGCAGAAGATAATTGTAAACAAGAAGGGAAAACCCGACTACATCCATCAAGAAAAATCCCCTCATCATCAGAACAAGGGTTATGATAACGGCATTGATGGACGTGAAACTGCTTAAAATACGTTTTAGTACATTCATATAAAGAATGGCTGACCAAGGGTTCCAAACTTTTTTTTCAAAAACATTACAATTTGCATTTAAAACACATAAATTTAAAGTAATTAATGTAACCAGTTTAATTTTCTGATGCCGTTCAGCAATTATACATAACGTACTAGGCCGGAGGCGCTAGTGCGCGCGTGTCCCGGGACAAGCCATACGGCGGGCCCTTCGGAGGAAAAGGGGGGGGGGGCGAAGTTTTGCGGTTTTCATAATTTTCCAGAAATTATATCAGCTTTAAGTTAGCTTAATTTTGGAGGAAGACGTAAAAAAGTTGTGTATCTTCCAACTAAAGATTTATCTTGGACATGGCAAATTTCATTTGGGGTTGGGATGGGGGTATCGAACATTGGGGAGGGGGTACGTTTCCTTTGGGCCTATACCCCCGCCACTGTATTAAAACGTCCTTGTCATGCTAATGGACGTTGTAATAGGTATTAACCAAACCAGCTATTTTGTGATCAACGTTTGCGTAAAATATATTGATCTTGAAGGTATATTTAATGATTTGAGTGGGGAAATTCGTCGCAATCTCTACAAAATAAGTTTCATCCCTGTAGTGGGTTTGAGTTGATTTCGTATTTCTGAATTTTGTTCACTTTTAAATTTTTGATCCAAGACAAAAATTGTGCGTCATTCAGTATATGTTCGGCAGACTCTCTTATTAGTTATATGTTTTAAAGTATAATTATTGTAGTAGCTAATATCTCAAAACTTTCATCTTTTGGAGAGATAATCCGCCTTGCAGTTAAAAAAAAATGTTCCAGTATACCTTTCTCATGGGAAAAGTGATTATATTTGCAGTAATAAATGCAGAGCAAAAGAAAAATTAATTTATATTGATCTTTGTTTTTGTTTTATTGAAGACTTAACCCTGCAGGATGGATGTCAATTTATATGTTGCACGAGAGAAACCGATCTTCAGAGTTGTAACAATCAATATAGTGTGACGTCACTGTGCTGTATGTATCGGGAAAACTTAACCGTGCTTGTTTGTGCCGCTTGTCTTTTTCTTTATAGTAAACACCAGTCATAGTTCGTTCAAACATTGTCCTTGAAAGGTTTATTACAGCGGTCAGCAAACGTTTGGTCAAAAGACCCATGCATGAGTGAGTCACGACCCACTAGATATTTCCTCCCAGTCCCCCACCCCCACATAATCGGTGTTGAGAATGAACGAAAGCTAGTTCGTTCAACACTTAATGTTGAAAAGAAATAACTTAAAACCATCTTCGTCGATAAGAATAATATATATATGGAATGTATCTTAGTTCGATCAATTACAGTCTTACTTAGAGGAAAAGCGTTCGCTAAAATTATTGCCGACCATAAGGCATAAGTTGCTTGAAAAACAAAGCTATATATAGCACACAGAACGCCACTCGTTTAGAAGAGTGTTAACATTGTTAGCAAATTTTGATGTAGTGGGTTTAGATTAGTTTGTATCTCGACCCAGTCTTTTCTGAAAAGTACTTTGTAAACTAGTGCAGGTTCCCTTTAAAGGAACATCCGGGTATTCAACACACAATCGCAAACGGCTATGTGTTAAGCTATCCAAGATGATTTCTTTTGACTCTTTCGAGCTATTTTATGGATTATTTCTTCAAATCAAAAGTCACACGCACCACTGCCCCTCGCATTTCGTGAACCACTCCCCCCCCCCCCAGATCCAACCCCCCGCCACCACAATCACGCCTAAAAGGCTGCAATCCTCTTTCGCCGCCATTTATATACTCTTTCACGGCAGCTCTTAAAGCATGAAAATAAGGTGTTTTTATACTTCTTGCTGTCATCTAACATCCGGGTATACTTGTATATTAGAGAGCTATATATATGATGGTATACGGTATAATCGCGGTAGTATGGGCATTATTGTTAAATTAACAGATAACGGTTATGACGTTCTTGCTGATTTTGCTCATCAGTTTAGTACTATATTCATCCATATGATATGTGCTATAA
>JAIPMN010021865.1:0-18661 GCA_020650975.1 Apostichopus californicus | reverse complement strand
ATCTCAGGGACTTCATATTCTGTATCATCTTCACTTTGCAAGTCTGGCTGAGGAACGCTTGGTAATTTACGAGCATCTGTTTCTCCAAGGTTGACATCCTCATACTGGTTGTCGGTCTGTCTCTTAAGACCCTGACGAGGCATAGCCTTGGGTGCTGCATCAGCTGTTTCTAGGATGGTTCTCTCATACCCTGATACTTGTGTGGGAGCTTCTTTCTCAGTAAGATCTTGATATTTTGGGGCTGGAGTATTTCTGGATTGTTCCTCTAGAGCTATGTAATCTTCAGGATCATCAGTTACTCCTGAAATTAATTTCAGGTACATTGTTTGGTGGAAGATTTAATCTGAAATATTACATGTTTACAACCAAGCTTCTATGTAAACCTCATAATGGTTTTCATTCAATGTTATTAGTAAGAGAGGAACAACTTTATGGTGCAGTGCATAAACAATTATTTCCTTACCACTAAAAGAAAAAGGATCCCTGTGGTTGATTTAAGATCAATATATAGTAATAGAATATTTCGAATATGACACTTGTTATAGTAAGGTCAGAAATCAAAACTAAAAGGATTTTAAAATATCAAGTCATTCAAAAAAAAAGGTTCAATCCACAGATACTCAAGAGTTTATTGGTTAAGGGTGAAGGGTGAACTCTAGAGGTGAAGGGTGAACTATAGGTGAAGGGTGAAGGGTGATAGGTGAAGGGTGAACTCTAGAAACCTGCTTAAGAGTCATGTTAACATGTTTTAAGTGACAACATACCTTAAGAACTAACTAGAAACATACTCACCAGCATTAACATAATCAACATCTTGTACATCTACTGGTTTAGACTGACTCGCAGGCTTTCGCCGGATTCTATTCAATTGATTGTTAGACAAATTGAAAAAAAAAATTCGTCCAGCAATTGCATTACATTTATAAAGAATTGGGAAGATCTAATTATATATTTTCCTTTGTTTGAAAGGGAAAGGGTAGACCATAGACTTATTCAATTTTGTCTTGGAATCTACAAACGAACTAACATGGGACATGCAGGCACGTCCTTCCAAATATCAAAAGAAAACAGAGGTGTTTGTTCCTTGGCTTGTCCACTAGCATCAAAATGGAGGAAACATTAACAACCTAATGGTTCATAAACCATCTTTACAATTTTGTGGAAACTTATTTAAGTTAAATATGTTCCCCTTCCAGCCCCACTCTCCTCCAAATAAAAAAAAAATGATGCTGATCTTTTAGGTTTGCTTCAATTCTTTTATTAGAAACGTTGGATATCTATGTATGTAGTGAGAGGACATGCTGGACTGTGCCCTGAATTGCCAGACTATCTGAATTTATGCCAAACCTCCCACCTCCCTTTGGTCCCTCCCAGCCAGTTCACATTCCCGACCGAACCATTGGTTGAATCCCAGATAATCCACTTCAGATCAATCAGGGGAATGATCAGGCAGTTCATATTCAGCTCTAGTACCAAACTTAATATTTAAATATGATGGCCACCTTACCGCTTGATTATCACCACCGACAGAATAATGATGAGCAGGACTGGAACCACCAGGGCAACTAGATAAACAGGTGGGGAAGGAGGCTCACTCGCTTGAATGAAAAGTTAGAGAAACACTACTCTTAAGAGATTGACAACTTGAATTTGTTCAATATTACACTTTTTTTTCATAAGTTTTGTTAAAGTCGCAATACGTGTTTGCTGATGAATCAGATTCAATGTTTCTTATTCTAAATGCACTCTGACCAGGTGAGTTTAATGGAGAAAAGCTGTCGCAATCGAAAGAAATTTACCGTAAAATCACTGAGACTGCCCATATCAAGCATGTTTGTTACACAAATGTTACCTATATATACTTGTATTGTCCACTTTTTTACCCAATTTCACGGAGGAAACGTCTGAAAACACCTGTTTATTCCTTGCAATGGAAGGAAATCACACAATTTTGCAAGCTACATCGTTAAGACCAAAGGAAAGATACTATCAAGAGAATGGACCTAACACAGGAAAGCCACGAAAGCGAAAGTAAATCCTAGGACTAACGGTTGTAAACAAAGCAGAGAGATTTGATGTTTGCATGATCTGTTGGGCAGGGCTTGCACATTTATTCAGCTAAAAATGTTTAACCCCAAAAAATGACAGATAACTCAATACAAATAATGACTATTAATATGAACATATCATAGAACAGTGTTATTTTCACTGAGTTTTTGGGCAGTAAGCTGGAAATGTCGAAGTTAAATTTGTTTAAGTTTACATTCAGTTATTAATTTGGACCTATCAGCTGGTAACTTCTGTGTAACACATTTCACTACATTCCCAAATTAATATTGATCCTTTCTGTATTACCATTGTTATTTGCTCCAGTCACTAAACTTCCTTCACTCAGAGCACTTTCCTGGTCTGTAGTGACAAAATATAACACCACTTTGCATTTAAGCACCCTTAATCAGTAGAAATTTCTCAAACGTGAGGAGGTACCTGTTCCCTTGCAGATCACTGTATTAGGCCACATTAGGCCACATGGATTCCTACTGGAGGGTTGTCATGATGATCAATGTGAAAATTGGGTTCAGGAAGTGAAAAAAATGTTTAATACCAGGGTTCTAGAGAGCTCTTAATGGAAGACTCATTATGATGTACAAGCAGTATTTAAAAAAGGCATAGACTTTATTAAATAATACGACTCATTGAGAATGTCAAAACTTCTTTGTAATACATTTTATGAATACCTGAATTATTATTGTTCCTGTCTAGATTACCAGTGGAATTTGTTGTAGTCACTGTACTTCCTTCACTCCGAGCACTTTCCTGGTCTGTAGTGACAGTCACTGCAATGTTATAGGTCGTCCCTGGTTCTAGAAGTGATCCATCAACTCTAAAAAAAGTCTCAGCATTTGGATCTGCTGCTCCAGCCTTTTGTCTGGAAGAAACATTGCCCTCTATCTCATAGTAAATAGTAAACTGAGTGATTCCAGTACTGCACTGCACCATTGGTTGCTGTTATGTTTGAAGTGAAAAGACACAATGTGAACTAGCAGCTAACACAGTAGTGAGCTGTGTAAAAAAGAACTGTAAAGAAAAACAACTGACAACAGGAAACACTGCTCATCCCAATTTACCATTATGTCAAGAAAATGAAAGCAAATGTAACACTAGGAGCATACCATGTTATACAACTGATAATTAATAACTTATCTTAACATTGACTATAGTACTAGGAAAGGATATTTAATACAAGAAATGACAAACCACTTCCTGAATAATTTCTTTTAATCCATTAATCATTTCCCACTGAATGATTAATAGCCTTTTACTTTCTTTAATCTGATATTTTCTTCTACTATTTGTTCCTGTATGCTCCATGAATATCATGTAGTAACTGCCAGCATATCATGTCAGACTCCCTGACAGCTAGGACTAATTATGAGGACTAATTTCTTCTCTTTTATCTTATCAATGGATAACAACATCAAAATTTGAGTTCAACTGAAGTTTCATGAATGCATCTCAAAACTTTCAAAGTTTGTTGCTTTTTAAGTTATTATTAAAATAGCAATGCATAATTTTGCTCTAAAACTCAACATTTGTCTTGCGTTTTTGCATTTCATTTTACTGGTAATTAATAACTGTCTATTTCAAATTACAAACAAGACAGGTTCAGCAGTTCAGCAGGGGCTTCAAATCAGGGCAGCAACTACAATGAATGAAGTTACAATCTACCAATAGCATTTTAATACTGCCAATTATGTTGAATTTGTGACAGCCTTGTCGTACCATATTCCACTATTACGAATCTACATGAAACTTAACGACATTGCTTGTTAACTTTACTATGGACACTGAAATATCACAAGTAAAAGTGCAGTAGCAGAGACTTCAAAAGTTTAAAAGACAATAATAAAGTACAATACATTACATTTGTAGGATGTAGGATTTATGTCAAGGATCGAATAGTTAACTCATTAATAAGGAGCAGCCCAATTCTGATAACGACATAGCTGAACTCTTATTAATTATGTGTGAATACTAAACAAAAATGACCTGGAAAAAGTGACAAAAAGTTACAACCAAACAGTTTTCAAGAGACACTCTTGGCATGACAGGGGTACAAAATGCAAACTATATATAATTCTTTAATACTAATCTCATGAAACTGCTGGTGTTGGCATCTTATGTCTAAAGGTATCATTGTCACCCATATCGAGAAACCTCAATAGCTACCATATGAATAATTTTTTGCAAAAGACTTAAGACCAGCAGACAACATTTGTCAATTGTTTTAAAAAAAAGAACCAATGCCTATATATCAGTTAACTGAGCTCCTACCATATGAAGTGCTGTCAGAACAGTATGCATCAATAAAATAAAAGTTATAGTTGATCTATTCATGCAGTTAAAACATTTACACTGATTAACATCCATTCCCAACACACAGCCATACATTAATAAATATCTTACCTGCCATGTCACATTCACATCATTTGTAGCAGTTAAAGTTGTTGTGACCATCTGTGGAACAACTTCTGTAAAAAAAATGCATAGGGAAGTCCTGATACTACATATTGAGTAGTCTACTAGTTAATAGCAATATAGCACATATAGCTTATAGCAAATGGAATAGGATTAGCATTCCATTAAAAGAAACATGATAACACAAGTCCATGTTCTGCTCTCCCTTATATTGCCAAGACCATTAATCTGACATCAGACCTATTCTTATCAAATTCTTGTTCTCTTCACAAATTGAATGCTTAAAGCAACTGCAAGTATCTCTAATTGATATCCAGTGTATAAGTTGAATACAATTAAGTTTGAATCATTTTTTTTTTTGGCAGCAAGATTGAAAGAAATTTGACCTATTCTTCCTATTAACAAAAAAAGAAACCAGCATGATAACCCTTCAGTGGTTACTTGCCATATATTGAAAGAAATTTAAATTAGTTTTGAATTAAAGGGATATTCCACTGGCAGACAATGTAATACTTATCTTAAAGCAGAGATGTGATCAGGGGCATACATATTGGGAGGAGGGGGAAGGGGCAACCGCTGGAATCCTATCAGGGCTTGAAAATAAATTCTAAAGGGATTGAATTCCTGTCTTTCACATATTGTTTTTATTGTGCTTTAAGCTCACTACAATAGTATAAAATATATCTTAAAATGCTGAGGACCCTACTAGGACTCTGATCCATTTCAGAGAAATTTAGAGTTATTCCTCCTATATATGTTTTCGTGGGCTAATGTTGCTAATAGAACCAAAAATATCTCCAAATGCTAAAGCATCCAGGACTTCATCCCCTGGACCCCCCCCTAGACGTTTGATAAATTAAAATCCTCTCTCTCAAATTTGTTTGTATGTTTCAAACATGGTACCAATGAACAAGAAATTTAAGAATTTTACATTTTGCCATCAAATGACCTTTGCCAAAAACTATAGCAAGCTTGTACTCATCATAGGAAAACCACAGGTTTCATATCACATTTGTTGACATTCCACTTGTGTAGATATGGTGTTCACAAGGTTTCAACTTCTGTTGACCTCAAATGACCATACAAAACTGTAAAATGTTTGCCCCATCCTAAGTACAACAGACTTTGACCCTAATAAAATACAATAGGTTTATAGGTGCAATTGAAAAGCAGTATTTAAATTTGTAATACAAATGTTTGGATGCTAAAAATGGCTACTGGATATTTCAAAGCTAATTCAAATGCTATGACCATCCATATATCCTCCTCGTTAGCTTCATTAAAGGCAATTCTGTTTGAACTTAAAAGTAAAGTACTTAATGTTGATTTTGCAGCAGCGGCATTTAGCAGAATACTACCTGCAATATACTTACCAATACAGAGTGTCTTGATGGTTACTGCTGGACCTCTGGGTCCCTCTCCACCCTCCCCTTCCCTGACTGCTGCTACACTGAATGTATAGTTTCTATCTGTCTCCAGACTTGATGCTGTATATTCCAATGTTTGGTCAGCCTGGATCCTAGATCCATTCATCCAATCCTGAGATGGATCCATCTTGAAGTATGGGATGTTAGCCACCACAGGAGGATCACCAACATCAGTCTGTTCATCCCAGGGTCTCCATGTAATGGTTACTGATGTAGTAGTCCTTGTTACCTCTGTAGGTGGGTCTCTGATGAATGGTAACTCTAGAAGGTTGAAAGGAAAGAAAGAAGACTAAGATTCTCTAACTTACAATTCTATTATAGATCTGTTAAAATACAATATCCATGACCAGGTCATTTATGGATTGTAACTGTAGTGGGTTGTAAACACAAGGAATAGATATGACTCTTGTACCTGTTAACATTAATGATATAATTCTTTCCCTACTAGGAATCATGTTAACTATTGAGGGACATAATCAAAAGGCAAAGGGTATATATAGTCAGAGTAAACACACATTTCTTTAACATGCTAACAACAGTTGGCTTTAAATTCATATCAATTCCTTAGCATCATTCCCTGTGCGGCACGCGAACTGAGTTCGACCGCCGCAGTTTTAGGCCAATGACTTTACCATATAGACCATTTTCCTACAGCCATAACGTGAAAAGTTTATACCCAAAATCAATGGTTCAAACGGCACTAAACAGAGACATGTGTTGTCTCTCAAGTTCTGTTATTTTCTTAACATTACAGTTCAAAATTCCATCGGACTTGGGTGATTTACGATGCAATGTTAATAAATATCGAACTCCAAATCCTCATTGATAACACACAGTAAATACTTAAGAAAAGCACCATTTGATAGCCGTACTTTGTTTGCATAAACATCCTCTTGAATATTCATTGCCAGTTTTCATTCAAGCGGTTTTGGAAAGGATTTTTTCTTAACTTTAAATTGATGTTAAATTCATTTTCATTGGTCATTATCCTCAATCGGACCAAGTACAGTCCAATCGAATGTCTTCTAAGAAAAATATAAGTTTCGCTTTCTTAGGTGGGCACGCCGTTACGTAATATGTGTATCCTATACTCTGCAGTAGGGTACAGCCACGCAATGCATAGTGTTCACCTACACCGCCACAGCCGAGATTCGCATTCAAAACGTCATATCATCGAACTTAATATTATTTTCAAAAAAATTACCGTAGAATATGCATCATTAAATGTTGAAGCAAGTAAGTACCAATTTATTTATCTAATGCAATCCTAATTATATAGAAACACCGTTTAAGACCCCCCTGATGAATGGAATAGTCCAACCAACTTGCCCGCACAGAGCCACAGGATTTTCGGTCAAGGTGATGACTGATGAGTCATATGCGTTGGTCACTAAGAGGGCTATTTTGAAGGATGTTTAGTGTGCATTTTAGAAAGAAAGGAATTGATATGCACTATACATGTCTCCTATTGGTAGCAACTCTGAGGATGTGTTAATACAAGAACACAATTGCAGTTTCTAAAGTTGCAATAATTTTTCTATCGGGGAGGGGGAGGAGGCAACAACATTGTAGTTTCAGTTTATTTAATGTTTATATAAGTAGAAAGTCTTATGTACGAATCATTCTTACAATTTTACTAGTTTAAGTTTAGAATATCAGCCTAATGTTGGCTTTTCCACAACACACCGTGTATACTATTGTTAATTACAAAAGAACAAAACAAGTTCAGTTCACTATGTGACTATATGCAATGCAGTGTGTATTAGCAAACATTTGCTGTTTTAAGACTTTATTGGTGACACACCATAATTTTACACAAATTCCACACTATAAACCTACCATACACAAAGCCTGTGACATTGATTGCTGTAAGTATAAAACTAAACCATGACAAGACACATAAGAACTGATCATGTTCAGATACACTGATAACCTCTGTTACTGTAAGTTACTTCTTTTCTGTTAGCAGTAATAACTGCAATTGTCCATTGTGATATTCTACCACTCTCATCTATTGTGTCCTCTGATCTACACAATATCATTACAATGTAATGTTCCATTATGCACATTGTTTATACTCTGTTAACTAGAAACAAATCAAATTCAGATACATTAACCATAAAGATGATGACATTATGAGACTTAATGACACATCACAATTGTATAGAGATTCCACACTATATACTTACTGTACACAAAGCCTGTGACATTGATTGATCCGAATATAATTCCAAACCGTGACAGGATACAGAAGAACTGATCATCTTCAGACACACTGGTTACTATGTAAGTTACTTCTCTTCTGTTAGTAGAGATGTTAGGAGCAGTTAATTGTGTTATTCCATTTTCAATTATTATCTGCTCTGATCTAGACAGTCTGATCTCCAGTCTATCAACAACAGCAGTGGATCCTTCTAAGATACACTTGATCTCAACAGATGACTGAGCATTTACCTGAGATAAACTTTCACTCACAATATCTGAAAGGAAAGATATATGAATTGTAGAAGAGAGTATGTCATTTTCTTGAACAGCTTTTATGGGATGCTTAAACTAGGGGAATATTTGCAACTATTAGATAAACAAAAACTTTAAATGTTCTCATACTTAATAAGTTCTCATACTTACTAAGGTTTATGAACAATAACAATTACAAAGACAATTAAGGGCAGAACTCCTTTGCTATGTACAAGTAAAACTGACTTGAGTAACCACATAAATATGACTGTCCACATGCAAGTTGCATATGCATAAGAATCATTACATTAAATTTAAAACTTTACATAAACAAATATAAAAATTGGAAAAACAAGTTCACTTAGTCAAGGGCTTCAAAATAGTGATCAATATCAAAGTAAAAATATTAGTAACAATATTATTATGAGTCTAATGGACTGAATGTTTTAAGTAACACAGCGATTCTTGTGTAGTCTATTGTTAACATTAGGAAATAATTGGTCACGCAAGTCATAATAAATTACTATAAAAGATAGGACATCAGTTCCCAAGTACAAAACTGAAGAGCATGTTTTGAACAAACCTTTGAAATGTTAATATCTTACAACACACTTCATAAATTCAAAGTTACTAGACAAAATGTGAACAGTAACTAAAGTAATCTGTGTGCAACATTCATATCAGATTCCTGCAAACATTCATCTCTGTGCGACTGCACACACAGTAAGGATGTTAAAGAATGCCTTGTGGTTTGTAATTTGATATTATGAACTGTGCTTCCTTCATTTCAGCTGCATTGCATGAGAGCAACAAAACACTACATTCATTAATTTCTCACTGTTCACATGCATGTGTTTTTTTTTTCAATTCAGTAAAGAGAAGTCATAGCATATGCTTACAACTACAAGCTAAGAAAATATGGTTTCTTTGTTCAGTGTTTCAAAGTTAATCTTTCCTGACCACACTCTAGAATGCTTTAGTTGTGTATCTCATAGCCACTCAAAAAAACTTCCGGAAGGTTTCAACCATCCAATACATTTCTCTAACATTGTAGATATGTCTATGTGATGTAAAATGCTTTGGGCAGGGCTGCAGAAAATGCCTCCTTTGCTTTTAGCACATAATACTAAAGTCAAAAACTTTGCACTTTAAAAATCTCTAAATATTTAATATAATATGTATCTCCTATAGTTACTTTATAATGTTATAACACAATACCTTCAATAATAGTACATACAAATTTAAAGTACAGTTTCAGTAAAGTTATGGCAATGGGGGTAACACACCACAGAGAAAACTTACACTGCTTGCTTTGTGGTGAAGATCATGGCATGCTTCCAAGCAATTTCTGATCATGTAAACAACTTTGTTTCATCCCTCCCAGCCCTAATCCCAACAAAACTCTAAGGTATCATACTTCATTTTAAGCAATGCAGTTTCAAACATCGTTACAGCCGGTCCGTGAAAGAACTGTCTCTATTGGGAATGTCACACCACCTTAGGCACTGTTCAAAATATATGGACACTCCCTGATGGAAGCACCTGGTTCTTAGAACACAGGCTGACTTTGATAAAAGTAGTGCAGCAGGATGCAAATTAAGTGCCAATTTATATGCCACATCAAAGCAAATTTGACATAATCGTTCCCTGACAAGAGTCATAAAAAATCAATATGAAACTGATCATTTTCATGGGACTGTAATCATTCAGTTTACTTTGAGCTAGCATTTAAAAGATTATATTGACTGCTGGTGTTTATGTTAGTATCATTTCATAGAAACAAAGATGTGACAAAATGTCCTTAGAACAAAGAAACAAGAACAGTGACAGAGGCTCCTTAAACAGTTTTGTATACAATATGTACTGAGTGTCTAAAATATTTGCAGATACATTGATGGGGAGTATGAGGCAATGAAATCATCAGAAAGTAGTAATTGGTTACATTTGGTCTTCTGAAACAAACTTTAGATGCGAACGACTAGTAAACAATGGTTAGATATCTGAAAGGGTATTTTACAATGAAAGTCCAACAGTATGCTGATGGAGATTTCCCGCTAGGATAGCAAATTTCCCACGAGGCTGATTTGAATGGTTAGCATCAAGCATATGTTGTTGAAGTGTGCAGTGTACACCAGTATCAAACTTGTGTGTACTGACTGGGAAAGTCTATGAGCCTAGTAAGAACACAAGTTACAGTATGTAAATAATTAGTTTACTATGTTTATTTAGAAATTCTGATAACCCTTTTAAGCCTTAGACAGTGCTTTCATATTTCACATGACATTTTAGAACAGGGTAAGACATTTTTATTATCTCCCAACATGTAATGTATGAGGAGATGAGATATGTACTTCACCCCACATCAGAAATGTGAAGAAGGGCGTGATTGCGCGTGTGTGTGTGATCAAAAGAGTTTGTCTCAACCTCTTCCTATACAGCAAGTCTGACTTGGTGGGTAGGTGCCTGATCATGTAAACTTGAACTTGTGAGTGGTGATCATAGGTCCAATTTCTGAAGTCAAAAAGCTAACAATTGGTGTTTAAACATTTTCTGCTTGTCAACGTGTAGGAAAAGTCATAAAATCACACCTTATGTAGAGAATGTTGAGACAAATTTTTAGTAGCCCAATTGTTGTTGTTAAGGAACGATGACAAAGGTCAATTGAGGTCAAAGGTCTAATTGGCCTTAATTGTGCGAAAAAGTGTGTCGCAAACTCCTCCTACACTGTAAGTCCCTTCAAGTTCAAACTTACTGAGTGAACAAATGGCATACTTTTTAACAAACTTAGAATACCAAGAGTAAAGTCATGAAGGAGGAAAAATACGGTTGTCAACAAGCCATTAGCAAGTAGCATTTTAACTTTGGCGAATAGAGAATGCACTACCCTCAACAGTTTGGCGGGTGACTTGTGGGCTAGTCAAATCCCGATATTAGAAAGATTATCTTTACAGACATTTCACAGAATGATAAAAGGAGTACCTTGGTGAACTTGAAGCAAGTTTAAGTGGTAACTAATTTTTGTCAATGACCAACCTCAATGGGAATTAACTTTGTAAACTGGTTGGCTATCTGCACATACCTTATGTATGGGAATTTTGTCATGTGTAGAGGTTGTACACAAACTTCAAAGAGCATTTATAAACATACAGCGAAAATATCACTTAAAATCTAAAATAACAGTTTATTACAGGGAACAGGGTACGTAATGTGAACATTGTAAATTAGGCATTCATAAATAGGATGTATTCCTATACAGGGGTGTATCCAGGATTTTCTAACCCGGGGGGCGCGAATTACTATCTAAGCGGAGCGCCACCATCGGTTGGCGCGCAGCGTACAAGAAAATTTCTGGTTTTGATACCCCCAGATCACCGGAAATGCTACTTCTCGGGCTTGAAATGAACAACCAGATGTACACTTTTGCCTGAGAACCAAGAATTTCCCAATAGTTTTTTTTCATCCATAACCTTTTTGAAGATTGTCACCATTCACACATCATGTTCGACCTCATCGCATCTCCAGTGGATCATTGCTTTTTGTAGGTGATTCTACGTCGCGGCCCACAATACCCGTAAGCCCCACTTTTCAAGGTTTTAAAGCCCATCATTTGTTCAGAATTTAAAAATTCACACTTCTCGTGAATAAATACACTTCAAAACATACCCAGTAATGTTGGACAAAATTTCATCTATGGACAACCAATATAGAAAGACCTCATTCAACCCCTAACACACCGGTCAAAATTGCACGAGTAGAGGGAGTTAATGGAGAATGGTGGTCAGGGAATTTTCAAAACTTCAGACCCAGTTAATTTATTGGTGTACAAATATTAAAACCTCTTATAACGGCTACTATAAAACTATTTTCCGAAACCGAACACTACACACATCTACAGTTTGGTGGTTGTTCATCCTGGAATGCCATTTTCATGCTCACTGTTATGATGTGATATCTGCTGTTTGCTTTAAAAATTCGAATAATTGAAATGAGACTGAAATAAATAACTATTATCTGTTTATTGTGCAATGCTCCACCAGTGGTGTAACGATGAGCTGGGGGGGGGGCTCCTGGCCCAAAGGGGCCCCCTATCGGGAGTTTGAAGTCCGCAGAAATGTTTACAAGTGGGGGGGGATCAGTAGTTCATATAGGTGTAACACACTACTTGATACTATCTAAGCTGAGCGCCACCATCGGTTGGCGTGGAGCGTACGAAGATTTTTTTGCCAAAAAATACTCCTAGATCGTCGGAAAAGACACTTCCCGTTCAAGTTGCATTTACACATCGGTTATTTTGAGATCTCATGTCTTAGGATTTTTACTTTCAATAATTTCAGTATGCATTATGGGTCCGTATGCAATGAACAATACTAGAGAACTGTTGGTTGGGGGAAATCATTGAAATGTCATATGCTTAACTTTTTTTTTTTTTTTTAAGTTTTTGATTTTCCAGGAGGGGGGTGGGCAAATGCCCACCCCCCCCCCTTCTGTATGGAGTATAATGGAGACTACTGTACAAATACAGTAATCAAACCTAAGCATATGCCTAATTTCGGCTGAAACTTTGTCTCCATCTAAGCCTAATTTCCTGTGCTTTTTTACTTACCAGATACACCGAAGGCATCTTTATTCTTACCTTTTATTATTATATTTATATGAAAGCCCCGTCTTCTTTTTCAAATGAAGTCTGTTGGGTGTTGGGTTATTGTTTTACCCCCCTGGATACGCGCCAGCTATATTAATTTCTTAAAATATTATGCCGGCTAGGTTATGCGCAGGCAACCCATACACAGTAGAGTATAGTACTATTGGCCCAAGTAGACTACTAATAATTAATATGTGGAAATCCCATATGAAGTTAAAAAATATATAAAAACATTAAATTACTACAATAAACAAACTTTAAAAAGTTGCCATCACATTGTTATGAGTTTTATAATATTACAATTTCATACTGCACAGAAGTATAATCTTCCAATGTGCAAATAAGTAGTACCATGTATCTACCTAACCTAGGTTTACAGAAAGTATTGATGTTGTAGATCTATACCATACTTCAAGTATGGAGACTTTAACAGTAACCATATTAGTGAGTGAATTTGCAATTTGGCAAGTAGATTTTTAGTCAGTCGCCAAAGGGCAAGTACATTTAATATTTGTCAAGGCCTGCGACTAACTATAAATGACCATAAATAGAAAGAAACCACATGCAGCCTTACTTGCAGGACACTGGAAAACACTACAGGTGGCCTCACAGCTACCAGTCTGTGAAGTACATGTCCGGTTAGTACAATAACACTCGTTGGGACTACACTGGCCAGCTGATTCAAGTCTGGTGCAATCTGTAAATGTAAAAGACAGTAACAATATGTTAGAGTACAGCTGAAGGATGATTATACAGATACACACAGAGGGGTGAACATGGAGGAATCAAGGAGGACTTTGCTGCTGTAATAAACACAGAATGGTGTACAGTACATATAGGAATGATGGAGAACTGTGTCTGCCGTAGTTTCTTACAAATTACCAATATTTACTGCAAATGGAAGGGCTCCTAAGCAGTATGAAATACGGCACAACGCAATTGTTTCCAGTTTCATCAGTATATTGCAGCACAAAATTAGTACTGTTAAAGAACAGCCTCGGCCCAGTATTGATTAAAAGTGATAGCCAGTGTCCTTCAAATCCTCAACATCTATGGAAGCAGTGTCATCGCACCCAGGAAAGTCTGGCCATCAACCCCAGAAAATATCTGTTTTTCTTTGATTAATTAACTGCAATTTTACAACTTGCTATTGTAAAACCTCTATACTTAAAACCTTGGTCAGCAGTGAACAAACAGCGTGGCCCCAGCTGGTGACTAACTGCTTCACTCAGCGTAACAATATATAAAAATCTCTACTGATCTTGGAAGGGAGAGCAGCAGTACCCTATATAGTGTGTTTACAACTTACTCACTTCCTAGATACTGTACCTTAAACAATAAGAAATGACCCTTCAATCTCTCAGAAAATACAAAATTAACACTGGACTAAGTTCTGAAGCACATGTACACTAAAACCACAGTTGCAGAGAATCTATGCAAATAAGGTAGCCCAACGCTCAACATCCATGGAGAGCCAAAAAGGCAAATTTCACTTTACCACAGAAAAATCATACAATCAATGGACATTTCGACTAGTGCAGAAAAGCTTTAGAATATCAAGACTGTTGTTAGTTCTCAGCTATATCAGCTATGCACACTTCTTACATTCCTAACTGACAACTGTGTATATAAGTGACAAAGGCATTAGTGCATAAATCAACATGATGAGATGTCTCATCTTGTTGAAATAGTTTTTGTTAAACTTAACACTTGGAGACTAAAGAACTAGATTAGATTAGTTTACATGTAGATTAGCTGTAGAAAAAACCACACCAGATGCTACCCTTGATAACAATCAGTATCAGATTTAAATCACAAATCATATATTGTACTAATATGTACAGTGAATGGACAAAACCGGCATCCACTGACTTGATGTACAGTGTACTGTAGACTTGTGAGTAAGAGCCTATTAAACTGTGAAACCCATCTCATTCAAAAAAATATATCCTTTTGTGTGGAATGTCATTGTAATGAACAATACAGGGCAGCAATTCCTTTGAACTGTGTAAATAATAACAGATGCAGGCAAATGAAAGTTTCCTCCCAATTTAATTTACAGACTGATATAAGATACTCTGAAGTAATTTCACTGTATTACAATTATAACAAATTTTCACATGAAATGACAAATTCGAGTTGGTAGCAAATTTGAAGTGAGGGCCCTCTATGTTACAGCTTCTTCACATTTAGTACTTAGTAGCATGTATTTGCATACTGAAATACTTCAAACATATGGGAAAGTGATTACATTTCGTTCATACTCATAAATGGTATAACCATGTATACAATAAAGGCATAACATGCACTACTCTTGATCATTATACTTCTCCCTTAGATGGTGGTACACCCTAGTTTCACAGTTCACATACAGTGATGAATAAATATTATTCATTGTCATGTTGATATGATCTTTGTATTGCCTAAATTCCCAATTATTTCATAATATAATCAAAACTGTGATATTACAAAAGGGAAGTTTGTTGTTCTATGAACACTTGTTGATCTTGTTTATTCGGTTACCAATCACCAGATGAGATTAAGAACATCACCACAGGGATGGCCTAGATGAAACATTACTATTTTACAGTGTAAAAAGCACTGCATATCTCCACCACATGCTTTATGCTCCATTTTTATCAATTTAATGAGGCTTATCATTCATATTTCATGATTTATATTTGATCTAGTTCACCATGGGTGCTTTTTATCTGCTTAAAGTTATTAGCTCTGTTTAATAGTTTGATTTGCTGCACCAGCTTCAACATGCCACAACATGGCAATGTTTAAAACAGTAATTAGATAAATCTGACAATAATTTTTCCAATTCCAAAGTTAGGAAATGTTAGTCATGATTTTAATATTTAACTATTACAATCACAGAGATGAAGATTCTTCATTGACAATGTTTGACCTAGCTTAAAGCTTAAAGCTTCAGTTTAGTTTATGTACTCTTTGAAACAATCCTATTCCATTGTTGCAATGTGGGAAAACTAGTTGCATGATCTACCTTGCAGAATGCAACCAAAGATACTTCAAACCTTTATGAGAAATATTTGTGTTTGTCATTTTATAGTAAATATATTCATTAAATTATATACTGTTGTTGTACCAGTAGATAAAACTGCTTAAAGAGTGTAGTGAGTTATTATATACTGTCATGATTAATGTATTTTAATAATTACCTTCTTGTATAATGATATCAAAAGTACAGACTGCATTGTTTCCTGCTGGGTCTGCATATCTATAAGTCACTGTAGTCGTACCAACAAGGAAACCTGATCTAGGTGAATGTGACTGGGAGACCAGTGTAACAGTACCAGAATTATCAGTAGCAGTGGGTGCAGTCCAAGAAACAGAAGTACCTAGAGCACCAATCTGAACAGTACGAAATATATCACTACGACAACCAGAGATGACAGGTGGTGATACATCAGCTTTGAAAGGAGGACAAAAAGAATAAAGTAACCCTTTAATGTGGGCCTTAAATAGAACTAAGACACATATTTTTTGCTAAATATGTAAGAAATTATAGGAACCCGAAAGCATACTCGTCCAAGACAAATCAACATACATGACAGTCAAGCTCATAACAGCTTCATGTAAACTTATTTGCTCACTTCCTTCCCTTCTTGTACATGATGGTAGTTTCAGATGGTCCCGGACAAGTTTTCTTCAGTCACTCATAATGGTTAACTTCAATCCAAACAGCAAGTGATGTAGAGTTCATATTTGACAGATATCTGTTGTACAGGATCACTGCTCTTGCTTTATCAAGGTCAGACATCACCTTTATATGTGATACGTACCCACCCCTCAAACACCTTATATATAGCTTAATACATTACACTAGCTATCATTCCAGTTTAGAGATTCCAGCCTGTGCTGAAAGAAATTCTTGACAGTTTGACTTATTCATTTTTTACTCAAGATTATAAACATGTTATCAGATGTTGATTAAGTTCTTCCTTTGTAGTAAATCAGACTTAATACAACTATTATCTGTCTCACTCTGCACAAAATGCTACATATTTCCTTTTGTGAAGATATTTTCACACCATCAATGTGTGTCCACACCAGAGAAGCATCATGGATTTCTGCTATTTTGGCATTTATTTTGCACTGCAAACATTTACAAAATATTAAGGAACACAAACAAAATAATTGTCAACAAAAAATAATTGTCAACAAAAAATAATTGTTTGAAAGATGACGTTCAAAATAAGATACTTGCATAGTAATAAACTTTAACTGTGCATAAATGTATCCATGAAAATGTGGAAAGTTTCTTAACCAGCAAAAGTATTATTTGGTTTTCATCTTCCAAAGAAAGGATTTCTACCTTATGGAGCAAGTTGTAACAGAGTTCACTTCTAAGAGAAGAACTTCAAGGATTTATACATTTTACAGATCTCTCATAAGAGGTTGGCCAGTAAACGGCGCAGATTAAATTGGTAGAAGTATTGTTCTACTTGTTACTCTTCCATGATGGGAGTTTTGAAGTTCGAATTGGATCAGCCATCTGACAACCCTTTAGTACATTAACTTTTTTGTTCTTCATTTTGGGATGGTTCATGTCAACAAGTCAAAATAGTGTAAGTCATGTTGACCAAATTGAAAGTTATATCATCTCAAGTCATTTTTTTTTCAAGTGATGATGTCATAATAAAGCTACATCTCGGATACACTAAATGTTTACCATTAATTGTAGCCATTCAGTAGGTTCTAACTATAGTAAGCTACAACACATTTTTTTCTTCTTTATTAAACCGAACAAATCCAATTCATACTTTTAATATCAAGGAATTAGTAAACAATTATTATAATAGGTAACCTCCAGTTTCTGTTATATCACTTTGAGCAGAAGCACAGCAGAACTTTAAAGACATTAAAACACAGTATCATTGACCTTACAAGTTGTTGTTTGCCCATTTATAGGAAGTATGGGTCACCAATAAAACCAAGCATTATCATAAACAAGAACATACTGCCCAATGAGTTTACCTTCACATGTTGGTTGTCCTTGAAAGTAAGATTCACCAATATAACCAATCCTACAATCACACCTGTAAAAACCTAAGGTGTTCATACATTCTGATGTCATGACAGCACAAGTGTGGCTTCCAATACTGCATTCATCAATATCTACAACAAAAGATCATTTAAAACATACACTGACATCATTGCATGTAAATACTTGTAACATGACTCAAATATGTTGTTAACAGGAAGTAATTTGGAAATAAAACTAATTATACAGTAATTTATGTACAATCACAACATTTGTAACAATTATTCAGATATACACTGTATTCCTCCTTAATGATTATAATAGGTAACCTCCAGTTTCTGTAATATCACTTTGAGCAGCAGCACAGCAGAACTTTCAAGACATTAAAATACAGTATTAGTGACCTTACAAGAAGTTGTTTGCCCATTTATAGGAAGTATGTACCTGTATATGTCACCAAAAAACCAAGCATTATCATCAACAAGAACATACTGCCCAATGAGTTTACCTTCACAAGTTGGTTGTTGTCCTTGAATGTAAGATTCACCAATATAACCAATCCTACAATCACACCTGTAAAAACCTAAGGTGTTCATACATTCTGATGTCATGACAGCACAAGTGTGGCTTCCAATACTGCATTCA
>JAIPMN010021863.1:0-13059 GCA_020650975.1 Apostichopus californicus | reverse complement strand
CATTTACAAAATGATAGCTCCTAAATACGACTTTTAAGCTAGGATATTTCGGATCAAGATTAGCGAGGAATTGATTTTTTTTTTCAAAATGCTCTCTGTCATATTAAGCTTCAAATAATGGTTTTGTGTCCCCTTTAAAGAATATTATCTTGCTCCATAGTAAGTAGAGCAATACGTGAACTTTATTTTTACTGCTGTTATACAAGTATTAACTGCACAAAAGGATACGTTGACACTGACCTGCCTTTCCTCAAGTGTTAATATTTCCCTTCATAAATTGTCTTCCTTTATAACTCTTTCATGTCGCTGTCTGAATTACTTTTTTTTATTATCAATAGAAATGTAGATATATATTTAACAATAGGCCTATATTTTCATCTCAAGGTTTCGGGCTTGCTTAATTAAAAAAACTTGGTTGATGTCCTTCAAAGTTCGATATGTTTTTTCTTCAGATTTTTCTGGTATATTGCACATAATGTTAAAGTACGCATTTAATAAAGTATATGGTGTAAGTCAAAAGGTAAAGAAGGGTCGTACTTGCGAGAACGTCTCATGAAGATCAATTAGTTTTGGAGCAAAATAATTAAGAAAGAAGAATACGATGGCTTTGATCCATTAGCCTAAAACAAGTCACGTGTATTATTTTCGTGATGAAGGTACCCCTCAAAATTGTTGGTGTCTTAGTAAATAAATACGATGGAAGTGATGTTGAAGTCTTCCAAAGCATTTATTTGTGACATTTTCTTCGAATCATAGATTTTAGATGTCTTATAGACGTGTCATTTTGCGAGGACAGCGAATTTTATTTATTTTTCTTCCGGCAAAGAAATGTAATTACACATTATACGACACAGTCTTTAACAAAAGTAAACGTTACTCGCGGAATAGGAACTGTCATTATCAAGCCTCTGAAATGGTTAATAGAAATGTTACAACATTAATTTCAACGGAGAACGGAATGTTACATAAACCGTATCTACATCTACATCTAATTTTATATCTATATCTACATCTACATCTATATGTATATGTGTATCTATATCTATATATATATGAATATATATATATCTATATCTATATATATATCTATATCTATATATATATATATATATATATCTATATCTTTATCTATATCTATATTTATATCTATATCTATATCTATATATATCTATATCTATATCTACATCCATATCCATATCCACATCTACTTCTATATCTATATATATATACATTAATATCTATATCTACATCTATATCTCATAATATGTTATTTAATAAATGTATTTGAGACTAGTTTGACGCCCCTTCTGAAGACATTTTATCGTAATTTCAAGGTTTTGCAATCATTTTACGTAAAGCCTTATATGACATGCATGTTTTTATTTGTTAGTGCTACAATTGGTTATTTTAACTGGTATATGAAATACTTCGCGTGTCCGGGTTTGAATAAACTTTCTCCAAGACTACACACTTACCACTATATTTTTAACACATTGCAGTGTTGCAAAAGTTTAATTATTTACGCCACTTACTACCAATTGCCTTTTCCAAATCCTTTTTAAGATTTACGATTAATTTTTATAGTTTCATTGTCGTTTTTGTTGTTTTAACGTATATCTACCTCCAAGGAGTCCAGGATTGCTCCTATATATATTCCCCCTACTTCATTTTAATTTTACATGTTTCCGTTTTTCTTGCCTCATAAGTTCTTAAATCTGATATTGTTTTTATTTTCTCTTGGTTCTTTCGTTTATAACATAAATTAAACATATCAATCGGATTGAGGGGATTTTAAACGACAAGAAACCGTTTTTACAAGACTGATTTGGTTTGAGGAATGATTTATGGTTTTCGGGATGCTTAAAGAAGACGGTTACATCATCAACTTGTCGACTCTGGTTAAATTGTCATGATATTGTAGAAGTGAAAAAGCTTCAGGCGTATATATAGAAACAGGGAAGCGATCAGCAGAAGATATTACTCATTTTGTCTGATTATTGACGTAAAAATTAACCAGTTTTAACTTAGCTTGCTACTTTCAATCATGTAAAACATACTTGTAGTAATATTGAGGACAAAAATCCCAAAAGGAACCAAGAAAAAGCAAGGGGGAAGGGGTGGGGGGGGGGGAATAAAAGGATAATACTTGATTTTTCATACACGGTAATACAATGGATGAGATCAAAATTGAAAAGTTGTATAGATGTTGTAATGTAACTGTTATAATGTCATATGAGTTTGTAAACAATTGTAGTCGATAGCTGTATGTAATAACGGATAGCAGTAGCTAACAATTTATATAGTTGTAAATGGTTCACGGGTATATGTCTTATAATGGTATTAGGTCAGATTAGAAAGTCATGGAGGCATTTATAACGTTAATGAATTTATTCTATTACCTCACTAACTATTGTATTTAATATGTGTTTATATAGTAATGGATATCATTATGTTATAGCTAACAGTGTATGTAGTTTTAAATGGTTCGCGTGTATATGTGTTCATTAACAGAATAAAAATTGTTTTAATTTTGTGCAAAATAAAAGTCGACGCTTTCATTGCAATGTGCTTATAAGACTTATAGTAACAAATATGTTGACTAAATTTCATTCTTCGTGACTACGATACTGTATATTTATGAAATAAAAATGTTTTCATTCGAATATGTCTTTTTTATATATTTATACTTATATATGTATATTTTCATATATATAGTCATTGTTTCTTACTTTTCTTCGATATGAAAGACATTTAGTAGCCTATCAGAAAGTAAATATAGTGTGGATTAGCCATACATACTAGCCACCATGTAGTCTCCTATCCAGACGTTTCCTTTAAATTAGATGGTATTCCAATACAGTTTCTTTTCATCGAAAGTGATCTGTATTTAATAACCATAATGATAATCTGTCCTCTGTCAGCACCTTTCGATTAAATTGTATGGAAACTATTCAAACACAGTTTCACGTCAAAGAAATTGATCTACATAAAGTGGCCACACTAATGGTCATGTAGTCTTCTTTCAGGCGTTGCGTTTAAATGATATTGTAATCTAAAAATGTTTCATTTCACCAAAAGTGATATGTATGTAATAGTCATACTGATCAGGATAGCATATAGCCTATTCCGCTGTTTTAGACGGTTTGTTTAAACTAGATACGGTATCAATTCAACATAGTTTCATTTCACCTCACATGAAACGAATGTGGGACGTATTCGTAAACCCTACAGATTTTACCTTCAAGATTCCTAAACTGTTTAGCCGTATCATTTACATAGTGCCCTCCGGATGTCAATTTTGAGTATTTACCTTTAAATTGAGATCACACTCAAGTGGATGGGAACTATCTCCACTTGATGGAGGAACTTACTGTTGAGACTAAGTCAAGAACTGTTGGCACCAAATACTGAAGCATGGTTCTTGATTATGTTTAGTTTAAGAAACTGGATTCCGGTGTGACAGTGTAGAATCTTCGCCAACCCCCTTCACCTCCCCCCCCCCCCTGCCCGAGTAATTTAACCCCGGTGTAAATTTTTGCGTAGTCGTGGCGTGTACTATATGGCAGTTTCGACGGTTTACAGTCCTATGGTGTTGGTATGGGGAATGAGTGAAAAAATGCAAAGACGACACAGTCTACAGTGCGCCTGCTCTGTTTCTATTTCAGATATGGTGTCGCTGTATGATTTGTCAAGCGTTTATCAAGTGAACTTAACCTCTTTGTAAAGATGAAGAAGTTTGACCAAAGGGCTAATGGTACAACTGTCACCTAGTTTAGGAGATGCTATTGGTGAGATACATCTTTTAATTACGCATTTGTCTTTAAAGTGACAGTATTTAGGAAAAATGATTCATATTTTCAGTAATCATGTTGCATTCATTTCCTGCAGTTATTAAATTTTTATGACACTTGCTCTTTACCTTTATGATCACTCAGAAAGTTCTCCGACTCTACGTTTGGTTTACACTTTGAGTTCCGTAAAACTTAAAATAATTATATATAAAAAATGTACTAAATATTATAACATTTGTACATGGTGGGGCCGAGAGCAAATTCAAAACAATTATATCCGTTATGACTTGACCAAATTTGAACATTTTCTGTACATTTTTCTATACATTTTGGGTTTCGACTGTGTTAAAGATATTTCAATCACTAGGATTTAGCTTCCAGTCTCTTGATTATTCGAAACACAGTACGTATAAGGATGACCATCAAAGAGGATAACATTCGTTCAATATAACGGTGGTCAATAATGGAACCACATCAGGGGATAACATACAAGGTCGTTTTGTTCACCTGGGAAAGCAAGTTATCGACTCTGTATTCCATCTGAGGGTATCGCAATACCAATAAGCAGAAGAAAATATCAGCCTTCTGCGCCCCAAATTCAGTATTCTATATTGGCCTTATACAATCTAAGTTTAAGGTTATGGACTGGTTTTCTTTCTTCTCCTTTCTTCTTCCTGTTCTTATTCACAAATAATCTTGTACGATGCGATTGGGTTTAAAATTACACTCTGTTCATCCTTTTTATCTCCAAGAGTCTCTTTCTCCACCTCTCTCTCCATCTCTATCCATCTCTATCTTTCTGTGTCTATTTATATAAAGGCCGTAAGATTAAAAGAAAGAAGGAGCTTTCTATTATCCTTCTATGGCAAGCCAAACTGGGTCATAAAGGATGCCCACTGCGCATGCTCAAAACTACCTATAGGCCTTAGTGCAGCATTTTTCACTCTTGTGTGGCACGTATGTCAACGTCTCGTCGTATAACTTTTTGATTGATTGATTGATTGATTTATTTGTTTTATCACGTGAATATATACAATGATTATATTAACTAATATTAACTAATATTATCTAAGATTCATCGAAATTCGACTATACGTGAGATAGATGGGATAATATTGCCAAATAAGTAGTTCCGAGAACTTTACAGCCTCACTATGTAAAATAAGCTGATACGTTAGCGCAACAACTGGGCAACGAAAACGTATACACTTGCCATACGGAGTTCTCGCAAACTCTGCTACGCTTTGTCGAATTTTTGCGAAGCGTTGACGAATGGATAACATGTTTGAAAAGGTTGCCTTTGTTTGTTTATGGCACGCTTAGTATACACATCAGTTTTGGCCACTTTGGCTTGCAGCCACATTCGTCTGTCCGGAATAAGGGTCAACTATTCTTTCATTGTTTATAAGAACATGTCCTATACACTTCCTATATAAAACTCATTACCATGCGTCTAATTTAATGCGTTCGGGTGGCATTTACTCTGTATATGAATTTTGACATATATGATTAACTCGGGCAAAAAGATCGTCAAAATAGTCAACTTCTCTCAAGTTTGAATGGTTTAAGTTCACACGGACAGACAGACAGACAGGCGGATGAATGTTTAGCTATAATATGCAAAAAAAATGACAACAATAGAGAGAGAGAAAAAAAGACATGTCACATCAGTATGCCTATATCGTTTGCAAATTAAAAATTAGTGTGAACATAGTCTCGTGTGAACACAGCTTTAAGCTCAGTGATAATGATGAATTTATTTCCCTTCTACCCCTATGAAGTGATCAAACTCTGACGTATCTCACGCCCCTACATGGGTTTCTGCTCATGAAATATAAAATAAAATACGAAAAATGATAATCATAAATGAAGACGGTAGTAGAATATGTGATAAACTAAATTTCAGCGCCTGTAAAATGTGAAACCTTTCGTTCCCTGCTGCAATTTAATTAAAAAAAAAGACAACATTCTCACTCACTCGATCACTCCCAACCACTTATCTCTGTGAAGGGAAAATCTGCCGGTTAATGCTCGTTTAGAATAAGACAGAGATACAAATTGGAAATTTATTAACAGCAGAAGCAATGACACCAACAACAGATCTTAGAAGTATGAATTCCTACCCTAAAGTGTCATCTCAAAAAAAAAAAATTATAATAATAATAACATTTTTTTTTAAATGAATAAATAAAAACAGTCATGTTACTGATTACATCGTTTTGGTTAAAGCTTGAGAGAGATTATGATTAAAAAATTAATATTTCTTGTATCAATTATGTCTATATTATTTGTAATAAATACTGGCTCTTAAACCTCTGTGATATTTTCTATGTGTTGAAGCTCAACATAGATCCGATCAAGCAGAGTATCTGGTTAAACTTTTTTATTGTACTATATCTTACAGTAATTTAATGAAAATAAGTACTGGGGGAATTTTAGATACTGGGAAATAGCAAATGAATTTTATAGCTATAACTAGATTGCTCGGCTGGTATAGCGCTGCGATTGTAACAGAGAGGTCAGTGGCTCGACTTCCAGTCATAAATTTCCTTTGCTCCGCTTCCACGATAATTAAAAGAAGTAGTTATAGTAGGAAGAGTATATATCAATAAATTTATACGACAAATCATATTTGGCAACCTGATTTGCATATTAGGCTATCTGCATAATGAAACGTTTCGACAGTGAGAAGTTTTTATAAAACTGAATTTGACGGTCGTTCCCATTCAAATAAACTGTGTAATGTATTGCTGTATAATACGCGCGTATCCGGAACAACGAACCAGTGCTACGTTTATGCGAGATGCGTGATGCGTGGTGCATGATGTGTGATGCGTGATGCGTGATGCGTGATGCGTGGTGCATGATGTGTGATGCGTGATGCGTGATGCGTGGTGCATGATGTGTGATGCGTGATGCGTGATGCGTGATGCGTGATGCGATTGATTTCGAGAATGCGTTCTTGTATATTCTATTCCGCGTCATGGAAAGGGTTTTTAAAGGTGTTTTACTAAAAGTGTTGGTAATACTGTTGTTTGGTTTGTATGTTAAATTCATCCTCAAACTTTACAACACATATATCAAAACATGCTTTAATATTCACAGATTCCTACAATTTAAAAAAAAATAAAGGTGACGTCATCATTGTGCGATAACTAATTGTTTAGGGTCATACACGGACCCCCCTCCCCTTCCCAAAATAAAAATAATGATAATAACATAAACTCATTTTTGCTCTAGCATACGTTGCAACCGTTTGTTTACGTTGAAGAGGGTTTTATACCACATCATATTAACCCCATACCTATATTGTTCGCCGTATTGTGATGAATAAAGTGTGATATCAGCGCACGCAATTTCGCAATTACGCAGTTTTACGTTGTATAAGGAATTCGCAAATAAGAATCATTCTTATTAACTATTGTTGAGGTTTCGTTCAATCATTTAGACGCTTAACCGTCCCCTAAACACGTTCAACCATTTTTGTTATATCAAGAACTCACCAGGTAGCAATTAAAAACAAAATCTTCTCTCTTTGTAGTATTACTTGTGACTAGAATATAAATGACAGGATAAAGGACATGTGTGGACATAATTGTACACCTTTCGTTAAACTTGAAAGTCTCTCGACAAAATATTCTCCCTTTGTAGTACTGATTGGTGACTAGAATATATCTTACAGGATAAATGACATGTGTGGACATACTTGTCCACCTTAGTTAAACTTAAAAGTCTCTCGACAAAATATTCTCCCTTTGTAGTACTGATTGGTGACTAGAATACATCTTACAGGATAAAAGACATGTGTGGACATATTGTCCACCTTAGTTAAACGAGTCTCTCGACAGCACGTCATCATTTTTCTATATGTAGCCAGAACAAAATCTATCTTCTACAAAACTAAACGCTACTCCAATGTGGCGTATCATTAAATTATTCATTAAAACTGGTATGATACGTACAGGTGTAAATGACAACTGATGGTAAGGTGTCAAAGATAATTAACTTTAATTGGAAGATTTATCTACCAAGGATGGATGACGGATTTATTTCAAAGGATTTTATTTTTTTGCAAAGCGAGTGTTTTGATGTAAGATTATTATTATTATTTGTTATTGTGTTGGTGGTTGGTTCGTTAAATTGAAATTGGGTGATATTTATCATTCTTTTTTAGTGCACTAGGTATTATGTCAGTCAATAGCGTAGAGTAAACTTATCGATGTATCAATATTGTCTTTGCTACCAATAACACAAATCAGAAGTTAGAAACTTATTTAACTTAGATAGTTTCTAGGACAAGTTATGTTTTTTGAAAGTGAATTACTTTTCTAGCTTGATAAACTAATTCAGATCAGATCAGATGAATTACATCAGAACACATCGGATTAATCCAGATCAAGTCAGATCAATTCAGATGAGATCAGATGAGATCAGATAAATCACATCAGAACAGATTCAAATCGGATTAATCCAGATCAAATCAGATCCAGAATGAGATATCTGTAAAAAACCTTACGTAATCTTTCTTGCCAAATAGGAAATGTATTTTGTTGAGAAAGTAAAAGTTTTCGCGCCTTTCCATTTTCCAATTAGAGCAACCATATATATGTTCTAGTAAATAAACGCCTCACCACCCCCACCCCCCCCCCCCTATCCCCACCCATCCCATCGTCTTTTTCTTTTCACGCAGGGCCTTCTTAATGGTTTGATTAAAGACCTATACTTTCGTTTGTAGTGACTTTATCGAGGCTGCAGAAACGCGATGGTGCCGTTACTTTGTAAATATTCCAAATGGGAATATTGGAATCGTGTCTGGAGAAATCTCTCTGGTACTCTGAGAAACATTTATTCATCGTTTCTATGGGAGGTTCTGTAAAGGTTTGTACAAAATCAACTCTTTAATGATCTTGAATAAACAGAAACAAAAAGTATACTGCGTATTAATCCTGTTCCAATATACAATAGGTTTGTACATATGACTTAATGCATGCAGTCAGTATACAGAAGATTGTGGGTACCTGATGGAAACGGTTTAAGCAAGCCTGGGTGCCGCTACATTAATGTAACAAATAAGCTACATTCATGTAACAAATAAGCTACACTCATGTAACAAATAAGCTACATTCATGTAACAACATTCATGTAACAAATAAGTTATATTCATGAAACAAATAAGCTAAACTACGCGGAACTACTTGAAATTAACTAGATCTTGATTTAAATTTTTTTTTTTTTGTTGGAAATACTCAAACCCCAATACACGATGTATCAAGCTTCATGTTTCTGCCTTTAAACGATCCACATTGTCAATATATCACCCCACGATAAATTTGAAGTCCATCGAATAATGTAAAATTATGAAGTCATATTAGTGTAATATATAACCTATAAAGTGGGACGTCTCAAATTCCGGCGCGATTATACTACGTTAGATATTAATATATATTAAATAATATGTACAATATAGAGTGTATACTGCAATATATGTAACACGAGAGTATGGAATTACATCCTCTCACAAACATAAGTTTACTTTCACGTGTGAAATGAGTCTCGGTGTTTGCAATCATAATTAGATAATCTATAGTAATATTGACATGTCACACATATTGGAAAACATACAGTTGTGGATAGGTTTTTTAAAAAAAAATCATCGATTTTTTCTTTTTAAACGCGTGTAATAATCAACCTAGGCAAGTTTATAAACATTTCAAAATTTTAATAATTTCAGTTATTTTGGGGACATTTTGTTATAATTACTTTAACCGTGTGAAAAATTTATGTTATAAATAGGCAGAATTCATTATACATGATTTAATTAAAAGTTACAGAGCGCCATCTATTACAAGGAATACTTTAGAATGTAAAATGCAATAGGTTGTTTTTCAACTATTATAAAGGAAGCATATAAAACGATTTAAAAAATAATCAGGAACAGGATAATAATTTAGTAGACCCTTTAAAAGAGATTTAAAAATATCAATTTAATTACAAGCATGACGCTTGATTTGTAGACATCTTTTGTATTTTCACGATCGTTTTAGAACAACATTATAGGAACCCATTCTGCAACCGTGAACCACTATAAATCAATTTGCTAATAAGGTAGTGAGAAATTTACACTAAAACAGTGAACTTGATACACAAAATGTTTCTCTCTCTATATGCAGGTTTCGTTAGAGCCATATTGTAGATAAGTTCAGAAGGGTATACGATATGTTAAAAAACATACAACCCTATCACACCAGAAAGAAGGCAAATAAACAAGCAAAACGTACAAAACAACAACAATATAAACAACAAGAGACAAACAAATTAATAAGCAAACAGAACGAGAAATCAGTTTCAATCATGTTGTCTCAATTTGTCACGTAAAGCGAGAAAGACACGCTCACATATAGAAACAAATTAATGTCAAAATAAGAAAGGCACGCCCAATATATTTCAGTTTCACTACAGAACTGATGGGTCTGCACTTTTTTAGTGACGTGGCGTGTTAGGTCATATAAGCTCATTTGAAGCTAACAAGGTGAATACTGTCATTACTTTTCTAAAAGTCACGGACATTTCAAACTTTATCAAATGCCAACTTCATTAGTTTTTATGACGTTTTCTTGAGACGCCGCTGTCCATCCTGAGAATCTCCTCATCTTTTGTTATTGTCCTCTAATATGCGGACACTTTACGTGCCCCTCGTTGAGTCAGGAAGAGGCCATTTCCGCCCCGAGATGGTTACCAACGAAGTAAGCGTTGAACGGGTTGACACAAAGCACGTGATGCCTTAGGAGACTTAAAGCAGCATTCCGGGGTGTGAGTTCCCGTGGTAGAAGTGTAATCAAAGTTTTGTGATCAGACTTAATGTGATAGATCCTACGACGCTTATAATTCGTTACAATTTGAAGGGGGGAAAAAAAATCCGATTTGTGAGAAAAGTAGAGAAAATAATGTTCTAATTATTTATCATATACCATGCGGGGGTCATAATAATAATATATTAGTTTGATTTCTCGACTTGAGCTTTCAAAACTTCATATATAACGGATGCTAGAATATTGACTTGTTTGACATCAGTAAAGTTTACTTTTGCTACGGAACAGCCCGGCGGCCACCGGGGAGAGATTTTTCGCGGAGTATTCACGTATCCAGGGAGGATGGTTATGCCAGGGCTGCGACAACGCCGCTTTCCCCTCCCACTCCCCCTCCCCGCCCCTCCCCCTCCCCCAAGTGAAGTCAGCGTCCCTTTTTCTCCGGCTGATTTCTTGTATAGTTTAGTTCTTCCATTTTGATTAAATGTTTGTCTACTTTACGCCATTTATTCGTATTCGCCTGTTTTTGTACATTTTAATTCGCTATCCTGCAGGAGCTCACAAAGAGACTTGCCTAGCCCCCCACCCACACCACCACCCCCAGTCACTGACAGTGTGTCATTGTAGAAGGTATTTATGTCGATGACATCGTGATTGCTAAAGGTATGGATGGAATTCGAAATTATATACAACTACATCAGGGTCTAATACTTATTTGGTCCAGTTCATAGTAACCTTTACTCAAATAACCTAAATTTACAACTATAGTGGTTTACAGAGATATAAACAGGACGATGTTCAAATAGGTCAATAAAATACTGCGTATACTGCACCAGAATAGCGATATATAGCGTGTAGCTATCAAAAACTGTCCATTGCACATAGTGAGGTATATACGTAAAGTATGATGTGTTGCTACCTCTTTAAAACCTGTATAATTACATACTCGGTACTGCATACTGCACCAGAACAGCGATATATAGCATAGAGCTATTGCTGAATTGTTCATTGCACATAGTGAGGTATTTACGTAAAGTAGGATGTGTTGCTACCTCTTAAAACTCCTGTATAATTACATACTGCATACTGTACCAGAACAGCGATATATAGCGTGTAGCTATCACAAAACTGTCCATTGCACATAGTGAGGTATGTACGTAAAGTAGGATGTGTTGCTACCTCTTAAAACCTGTATAATTACATACTGCATACTGCACCAGAACAGCGATATAGCATGAAGCTATTACTGAAGAGTTCAAAGCACATAGCGAGGTATGTACTTGCTTTAGAATGTGCTACTAACGCTATAAGACTACATCGTTACATAACCACCATAACGGTAACTTATATAGCAGGGGGCTGTATTACGGAACAGCTACATGAACATACTGCGGTATGTACGTGCGTTATAACGTGCTACTACCTCTAGAAACTCTGTATAATTATATATCCGCCAGAATAAGCACAAAATGAGGTACTGTGTTTGATTGCGTATTAAGATATACTACTACTACCTCTAAAAATCTATATAATATCTATATTTCACAATAGAAAACTAAGTTTTATTGCTTTTCTGAACTTCTTTTACCTCAACAAAAGTCTTTATTATCAGTTAACTCCTAGCTGCATGGGCAGTTTTTTAATACCCCTTTAAATCTGTGCGTAAAAAGAATTGTCACCATTCATTTTGACTTTAACGTTCGCATAAATACAAGGTGTCTACTGACCTTCAGGGAATGAACAGAGACTGCGGGGACCATTAGCCTGTATGGGCAATTTATCTTTAATTTGAAGTTTTCTTCGCATCGACAGGCTCATTTTACGAACCCCATATGAATAAATATAAAATAGGAAATCAATAAGTTACTACCAAAGAAATAAAAGGTACATATATAATTTAAAAAATGCTGCAAGGACGGTAGCAAAAAGTAAGAAGAAGAAGAAGAAAAGAAAAAAAGAAAAAAAGTGATAAATGACCAAATATGCTCTGTTTCTCAAGATTACCATGTTCTCTCTGCTTATATGTGCAATCATCATTATTTTTCGGGTATTTAAGACATTAGTAACACACAGATGACGCTTGCAGAATCGATAGTAAGTTGAGGGCTGATTACTACTGTGTGCTTTCAGGTAAATTCGAGTATTGGGATTATTTTCATATATCATATATACCGCTGCAAGCTATATATGTCGAAACCCCAACACTGCAGTTTCATGCTGGGAAAAGTTATAACTTATACGTTCACTGTTGTGGTCAAGTGGCTTGTGATCTAAGGTTTGCAGGTTCGAGTCCTGGCCAGATCATTACGTTGTGTCCTTGGGCCAGGCACTTTATCTCCATTGCCTCTCTTCACCCAGGTGTATAAATGGGGACCTGTTAGAAATATTGTCCGTTGGGCGCTGTTTAGCTGCTGCCTTGTGGAGGGATTGTCTCTGTTTGACAGGTTATCGTTGACCAGGGT
>JAIPMN010021858.1:0-14552 GCA_020650975.1 Apostichopus californicus | reverse complement strand
TATAGTATACATATATCAATTTCGGAAATTTTCAATAGAGACAATTTTCTTGTTCACTGCAGTACGCTACGTAGTAAATGTGATCTCGCAAAAACTTAACTTTGAACTTGAACTTTGTGAAAAAGTCTAATGTTTTCCATTACGATACAGTGAAAGACGGTCATATATCATACTAAATGACATTAATTTAGCCCATCGTCAATCTTAACGTCAGTTATAAAATATATATAAAATATATCATAAAAACTATATACTGTTAACCTTTGGAAGAGCACGGCCCTCAGTTTCATTTCTAAATTAAGATTAAGTCGTTGTGTCAACATACATGCACGCATTCTGTATCGACATTTATCTGAGCCCAATGAAACTCTGTCGGAAGTGACGTAACTGGTGTCCGATGTCATTTCTCGTTAAATAATATAGTTGGTTGTACTGGGTGTGTCTAAGCCTACCGCGTGATTACGTGCAATCGTTTGCTAATGACTCAATCATGACACGTATTCAAATGCCACCATTGTTGTCTCCGCAAAAGCAAAATACAGGTTACTTAAACTGGTTAAATATGACGATAACTAATAGTTGATTTAATGAGGGCATGACTGCGGGAACATATTTTATTTGCCTGGGTATACGCCCATTTGAGCCGGTAGTCAGCTTGTCAAATTTTGAGGGGCAGTGTCTGATTGGAGGGGCAGAATATTTGTTTGAGGGGGCATTAGCATGGATACACCACAGGGGTCCATTACTGGAACCATACATTTGGAAAACAAATCGGGAGCATAATTGAAATTTGGGGAGGGTCATTGCCCCAGAAATGCCCCCGTGGCTACGGGCCAGTGTCCATTGCTTCAAATAGGCGAACCCGATTAAGTTACACTTTGATCTGAACGAATAAATAACAAGTTAAAGAGTTACTTGGTTAACTAAATATATCTTTTCATTATTGTTATACCATATTAACAGATATTTCTATCACGAACAGTGTATTGTTACAAGAATCTTACCGACATATGAATGTTAAAACACATAAGATAGTTTTCATATCCTTATCTGACTCACTTGTTGGAATCTGTCCACTTGGGATTTGCACCCCTTTAATTAAACGAAGGCATTGCTATCACGTTTAGAGACTGTCAACGAACTAAGTTGTACTGGGTGAGTGAGTGGTTCCTTGGAAAGCAGCTACAATGTGTCGCCTTTATACCAAATAAACTCGTAAAGATAACAGTGTATCGGTGGATGAGATATGGTTTTCATATAAATGGGAGGAGTGCTTCAGTCCGAATCATTCTTTAGTTATGGTAATCACATATTGATTTACCAAACTAAAGTGTCGATTTTGTTTGAGGTAGATGGCATATCAGGAATATTAAACTAGGTGTAACTTTGCAAAACCCTCTAAATCAACATAACTTTGTACCCTTTCTCTTTCCGCTCATATATATTTACTTTGACCCGTGACAATATAAATAGCTCAAGAGCTATACTTTAGAACTCATTTAGTCTTAAATTTCTCCAGCAGTAATTAAGAAGAAGTAAGCCACTATACTCGCACCCAACATGTCTCGTCTTTTCAATGTATGGATATTCGTTTTTGCTTTCATCTCGAAATATGGTAAGTCGAAATATCGTTATGACATAATTTTTTCGTTTCTTTTTTTCTTTTTACTATTGACAGTCCATGTCTTTTCGATATCGTCAATAAGAGGGGATTTGGAATTTTTCCTTTCTTATATATTTCGAATGAAAATTCATTTTTACATTTCCATATGTGAAACTAGCCTATTTTTTCCAAATTGGCACGTATTTATAACTTTCTTACTTTCTGTTTTTTCCTTTTGTTCTCAATTGTACAATTTCATCAATTCTAGTTTTGCATGTCAGTTTCTCTGACGTCACACTAGATAAAATTGTCTGAAAACCCAGGTATGAAAATGAACATTAAAAACGTAAAGGCTTGACAAAAACCAACCTTTACCAATAAAACCATTCTTTCTCTTTCAAAAGAAGTTTGATCCAAACGACAAAAGTTGTAATGTTAACATAGCCTATCTATCACTGACTCTAATAGATTAGTAGAAATTATTTCGATCCCAACTTTTATTTGCGAAATGTCTTCTTGAAAGAATTGAAATAATGACTACAGTGAAAGTGTTATATTCCAGCAACGATTTTCCTTATACTCTTTGTGTTTGCTCTTCTATCAAAGTTCAGCTAGTTCATAATAAACTTGACTTGTAAATACATACCTTTTATCATCGATTAATTCATGTCAATTTAAATTTAATTTGACTTTTCAATTTGATTCATACTTCGTTCGCAAGAATCTCTCAGTTCGTGTTACCCTTCCCTACAAATATAAAAAAAAATGCACACACCCGCAAACTTGATTTGTATCGTTTGATCTAAAACCGATGACGGTTCCCTTATTCTAACCCTTTGTCTAAACAACTGATAACTATTGTTCTCTATTGTTCGTGAACTGGTGACAGGAATTTCACACTTGAGAATTCTTAGTTTGTATCAGGGGTTTAATGCAAAGTGGTATATCGTTTCCATCATTTTAACTAGTACATATTTGACAAGTTTAAATGAGACGTGTAAATGAGTTTGCGTACTTGCGCGCGTGCGTGTGTGCGTTATTGCACTGTAAGGCAATTCAAGGAAACTCTGAAATTAGCGAAAGTATAGTAAAATTACAGTAAATTTCAAAAGTTTAAACGTTTGACTACAAAAATTAATTAATTATATTAAATTAAATTAAATTGCTGTTATAATACTACATGATCCCTTGAAAAATATTATTTTAGAAAAAAGGAAACTTCTAATCTCTAACAAATATTTAAGAGCTATAGATAAATAATTCACTAGATCGTTCAAAGATTATATTTTCCAAAACTTGAGAAATCGCCATTATCAACTTTTATTCTTCATTAATTATTGGATTATTGATTTATTTTATTTTATTCTTCATTGGATATAATACATATTTACATCATTTGGATTATAGCTGTTTACATACATAGTATCTATATGAATAGCACAGAGTAGACTCTATACGCAGAGAGGTGTTCTAGAGAGTAATAACCGAACTCTTCAGAAATGTTCGCAGGTCAAACGTCAAATATAAAAATATACAAAAAACAAGGAGAACGGAAAATTGCTGAAGATATTAGTTATTCAAAAAAACAATTACACTTCAGTGACGCGTACATAATTTCAAAAGGTGGGGTAAGGAAAACCCTCTATTGACTTAATTGTGAGCGAGGGGGGAGGAAAATTTATGTATGGGACACGGGCAAATTCAGGGTTTGATTACGGAGTCGGTGTGGCTTTGAGGTCATTGAAGCAGAATCCCATGTAGAGGAGGATGTTGAGGGAAAACATAAATGTTTAACAGCCGGCAACTCTGTGGTGCATTTTGAGGCATACGCAGACAATAAACTAGATGTACGATTAGATTTTAACGAATAGAGTGGTATAAGTGGTCCCCGATTGCATATAAAGAACCCCCCCCCCCCACCTCCAAACTCGGACGGAGACACCTTGCACATGCCACTGCAGTAACTTTACCAAAAGGCATGAAACTTGCCGAATTGATAAAGTCGGTGGCAATTTACTTATCTATATTAAGAAAAATATATATATTTCTATCCATCTTTACGGCATATTGGCTTAATATTGTAAATTTTCGTATCAAACTAAATACACACATTTTTTTCTTGTAGATTTCGTCATGTGTCAAACATGTGGACCTTTAGGTACGTATACCTTCTCTTAGACTTTAGGCTATCATATTACGTTTTGATGATTTATTTTCATTTTCCACCCCTCCCCCCCCCCCACCCATCTTCTCCACCCTTTATGCGTTTTAAAACAAAGGAAATTATGGTTAATGATATAATAATTTGCTTCCGTCCAAAACTGACGTTTCCACAAAACTATAATAGATCGTTTAGTATAACATACAACTAATGGCATAACCAGTGTTATACCAGAGACCTGGCAAGATCCGAACTTTCTTATTTTCCCCAATTACTTTTCCCACAACCGACCGATTTTGTGAACGTTGACAATCCTCCACCTATCACAAAACACCCAAATGAAACAGGTGCTTGAATATTTACTGTGTGCGTGTCCATAATGCTGGCTAGAGATTTAGTTAATTTTGATGTTGTAAATTCATTTAATATATAAGAACTTGATACAAGAAGATACGCCCCCATAGCCCTAAATTTCTCCCAACCAAACTCCACCTTCCCTCAATCCCATGAATGAACCCCCCCCCCCTTCCTCTCCACTTAGAAAAATGAACTTATGTCGATGCTTGTCATAATCGCAACGAATTTTTTGCCCTCCTTTTTCACCTAAAACGAAAGCTGTATTGTCCTAACGAGATTATCATATCTTCTCTTGAACCTCGATTCATATATCTGATGCCAAGTTTGAGGTGAATATCGGTTCCTTGCCCCACTATGCCTCAATCCAAAAACATACAGGCACCTGTGACAGTAAAACATTCCTTCGGGTGGATTCTGTGAATCATCAGACTATTACTGTTGGTACAACCTGTCTGTCTGTCTGTCTGTCTGTCTGTCTGTCTGTCTGTCTGTCTGTCTGTCTGTCTGTCTGTATGTATGTATGTATGTATGTATGTATGTATGTATGTATGTATGTATGTCTGTCTTTAATGTAATAATGAATAATGCAATCCAAATTTGTATTGTTACAAACCAAATTGATGATCTCCTGTAGAGCTTGTGCTGAGTTTGAAGTAAATTTTTTCAGATTTCTGAGATAATCTTAGTCCGGAGTTTCTTTACTAACACAAGAATCACGAGTGAATTTTAATAGACAGGTGGGACAATCTGGTTAAGTGGTAATTTAAAAGATAAACTGGGAATTAAATGTATGATTAGAATTGAATACTTTTGTTAAACAGACTGCGCTTCCAGTGAGTTCGATCCAGATCTAGCTATAACACCTGACCAGCCCTGTCACGCGGACGGTACATCTGTAACGTTAGCCTGTGCTGGAACTTTAGGAGGACCGCCAACGAACCAATGTAGCGGAGGTTCGTGGGCTTTCCCCAAGGCACTATGTGACGGTAAGTGTTAAGGCATCTACATGCTGTTTTAAATTTTAAATACACGACTACACGGTGGTATAGACCTACAAGTATAATATTAGTAAGTATACCCGTAAAATTCCGAATATTTAAACTTTCTTTCTCAGACATCTTTGACGGAGGTTTCAGTTTTTACAAGATCTATGTCCGTGTTGTCATGTCGGTATCAACTGAGCAACACAATCTTCATTGACTTTTTACTTCACCAATTAGCGATGATACACTTGTAAAGCACTATGGTCTCATAAAATGATTGCTTGACTAAATTAAGCTTATTGTAGAGGTATTTGAAACTCCAAAGACAAAATAATGCTACACGTTACTTGCATAGAGTCTAAGCTATGTACAAAAATTCAGCAATCTGGTTACCTTATTTTCATGTAGGAAAATTTGATTGAGAAGTACAACGCGAAATGTCATCTTTTTTGATACTTACGTTCTATTTCTATCGAATGTATACATAACGTTGTATCTTATTCTTTTTTTTCTCAAATAAGTGTGGACATGCACACCGCCCGTAATCGGTGATGCCGTCACTTTGACCCCCGACGAAACGTCATACAGCACTAGAGAAACCGTGACGTATGGTTGTGACCCTGGGTACACCCTTATCGGGTCCGCAAGCGCCTCTTGTGACTCCCAAGATACGTGGAACCCAGTCACAGTGCCAATATGTTCTGGTAAGTCTATATTTCATTTGTCAAACTATATTCGCTACGAATTGATTACTGGAAACTGTATATTTTATAAATATATTAATGACACTCACAAAATCTGTGCCATTACAAAACAATCAGATCTATAATATGGTAGAGGATCGATGAGCCCTCCTTACGTTTTCAGAGTTTCTCCCAGGGTTCGTGGAAACTTTAAAAAGTCAAGAAAACAGCCGATTGGTTTAAACCACTGAGGTTGGATTATTCGAATAGATTATAACAACACTTTCTCAATGTTGATATAACTTTGACATCATGTATGCGAAGAAAAATCGTCATGAAACAAAGAAACGAGATTTGTTTTGTAGGAAAAAGGTATTTTATATTTGATATTACTAAAAGAAGAATATCATAAATGAAGATACTTTCAGCTTTTTTTTATATTTATTTTTGTTATTTCAAAGTTAGAATGTATCTCAATATGATTGCAGTAAAGTCTTTGGCATACTGGGAACCCCATTGAGATAAATCGCCTTTGGAAAAAGGTAGAACTCTATATATACCCAGTCCCTTGCAGATCGAAGGAATACATGCAAGCAGACACACTTTTTGGCTGCCATCGAGCAAAAACGACATCACACTTGTTTGCTTCAAGTCCACTTATGGTACAAACTATAAAAATGTCAACTATTAACGCTTCGAAAATGATGTGTAGTCATTGTATGTAACTTTCACCAGATATGATCAAACAAAGATTGTTCTTCTGAAGTATCCTTTTAATGAGATTTGACACTTATCTTACTATCATTTTAGCGATATGTTTCACCCCGGTCATCGATAATGGTGCAATTACTTCATCGGGTCCTTTCGGCAATGGAGATACAACATCGGTGACTTGTGATCCTGGCTACAGTCTGGAGTCTGGATCTTCTTCAACTATCTCCTGTACCAATGGCGCGTGGAGTGAGATACCAGAATGTTTCCGTAAGAAATAAACCCAACAAATACGTTATCTTTCAAAGAAATTTTGTCAATTTGTTTTTAGAGTCACTCATGTTAAGCAATGTGGAGCAGAGGGTCAGACGGAACTAAATTCTCACTATACGTTTAGATTTGCGAATTCTGTGCAGATTGGGACGGTATAGGGTATACTGAAGCCTAAAACCTTAAGGTTTACATTCCCTACCAGAGTTTGGGCGATTATTTTTACTCTTTCCCGCGCTCGGATTTGACACGCGGGCCGAATATGGAGAACCTATAGTCTAGCATTCGGATGAATACGAAAAATAAGATTTCTCCCAAAACTGAGTCAAATAATCTTTTGCTGCTTGGAAGACCTAAGATCTATCATGTTACATAAAGGTGATGGTTAGGTTTGTTCCTCCGTCAAATATTCCTAGGACTGATACAGAAACAAATGTCTTTATACATAAAATGTGTTTGACTTTTCACTTTATATTATTTGCTCAACAAGACAGACGTTTCAACATATTTTGAGGAAAACTTTCGCGTTAGAAACAGGGGAGGACCCAGGATGTAACAAATAGGACATAGGAGGTGGCGTGACCTTGAGGTCGTTGAAGGTGACTCCCATTTAAGGGGCATTACGGTCCTCCTATAGAAAATAATACAATTTCAGAAGTGAAATGGTGCAATTCTGAGGCATATGTAGGCGACACATTAGACCTTTAGTTAGATATATACATGCAGGGTTGTCCTTAAAATGAACAGAGGAAATAGCTTAATGAAAACATAAGAGACACATTGTAGTCTCTTTTTTGCCACTCCCCCTCCCCTCGACGACCACAGTCCCACCCCTGGTCTTTATTTGTATCTTAACCTTCCCTGCTGCAGTTGTGAAGCCTAGTGAAAGAACATACTAAGAATAATGATAATTACCAATTTTATCTCTTTTTGAACAGTTATCTGTAATGTACCCGGGGTTCCGAATTCTGACTCGGCTTCCGCCAGTACCATTCCACATGATGGGACTAAAGACGTTGAATGTAACCCTGGCTACTCATTTGACCAGATGACGACATTCACGTTAGAGTGCACGGATGGTGATATAACTGGTGTGATACCATCGCAGTGTTACCGTGAGTTCTCCACGTTATACTATCGCACAAGTTACGCCTTGGATTACTTGTTAAGTTATACATTCATTACCGGCTATGATGTCACAGTGTGTTTGCAGGTTTCTGAAAGAAAATAAAGGAGGCTAGGCACTACAGTGCAGCGATCTTGCTCAAGACCAAGACTTTATTCTTGTTTTTTCTCGATAGAATTATACAGAAAGAAAACTTTCACCACGATGCGTTTCAATGCCATGCATAAAAAGGCTGCACTTATTTGCACTTGTAACTGTGAGGTGGAAGTATAATGTAAAATGAACAATTCGATGATAACACTGATTTTTCTATTGAATTGATGAGGGCTTCTTATTCTGCAGGGTGATTGTGAATTTGTGATGGAGTGGGTGATTTGATTAAGTAGATTGGGATAGTTTATCAGGTTATATTTGAGGTTACCATGCACTAGACTATCTTCAACCACTTATACCCGGCATACCCTCTCCCTGCTGAATGAGTTCTTATGATTGGCAGCATAAACGAAATGACCCATATCGTGTCCTTCTTCAAATGAAAGAGTACTATCGTCAGCTCATCAGAGATGGATTCAGTGGTATGAAGGGCAAAATAAATTGGTCAATAGGCGTCACTGCATTGCCATATCGTATATCACCCCTCCCTCCCCCTCCCTCCACCTCCCTCCTCCTCCCTCCCGCTTCCTATCATTCCTCCCCCACCCTCCTTCCCTCCCCCCATCTACTTTGAAACATTTTCTAGTAGAGTACGAGCTTGTGCATCTCAGTTTTACCCGCAATTTTATATTTCCCTTTCTCTTTTAAAAATGTGGTTACAACCGACAGAGGATTGCACGCTCCTCACTCCTCCAACGAATGGACAAGTTTCTGGAGAGGATCTTCATGGTGAAACCGCTACGTACAGTTGCGACAGAGGATATTTACTGAATGACACCGAGACAGTAACGTGCAACGACGGGACGTGGTCGGATACTAACACTCCAACATGTCACAGTAAGTTCAACTATTAATCATATCACTCTAGAATATATCTACACCCCACGGTCCATGAAAATGATATTAGAAACTGGATTAATGTACGACGTATATGTACCCACCACCCCTCCTCCCTTATCCCGTCCTCGCTACCCTCTTCTCCACATCCTAGACTTCAGCTCTCCTTCCCTAGCCCCTTCCTTTGCTATACTCTCTTCCCATTCCTCTTTCCCTTCTTCCTTTCCGCCTTACAACCACCCCAACCACCGATACGCTGTCCCTCCTCTCCCATTTCCTCCTCCCCTGCCCTCTCCTCCACAAAGAGACTGGGGTAATGCATGAAACATATCTATTGCTAGGTACCACCCCTATTTCACAACCCTATCCCCATTTCCTCCACCCCACCCCGACCCCGTCAGCAGGTGGAACAATGTGTATCAGACACTCAAAGACAAGAAAACCATACCTCGTATGATGCAAATAATAAATAAGTCCATCAAATCATCAGCTGCGATACTTTTGTCTGGTCCTAAAATCGTGGTTCCTTTGTATATACGCGGATTGAATGCTTCATCTGGTCTTAAAATGGACATCACTGAGAAAACATTCCAAGATTATTTTAATGTATTTCATTATTTGCCAGAACGATAGCCTTGGTTAAAAGGCAACAAAACCTCACTGACTCGTTGATTTCTGGTTACCAAATACATCTTATTCATTCTCCTTTGAAGCATTTTCATGTGTTTTTTTTAAATAAATTAAAAACAAAGGGTTTTATATCAAATCCATTTCCTTTTTCTATTTAAGAAAAAAGTTTGGAAAACAGCATCGTTCTCTTTTGTAACACTGATAAATTTATCGTTGAAATGCCATTGCTGTTGCTTGAGGAAGCCGCGGATGTGAACAGTGTTTTACTCGGTAACTGTTCAGGGAGCACCTTGGATAGTGAATACCTGTATGCTAACAGTTCATACAACGATTGCGGTACTACCATGGAAGTAAGTCGATAAATTAATGTACAGATACATAATAATAAATAAAGTATTCAACAAATACATTTCATCTGAAACTCCCCTCGCCTGCCACCCACACCCCAATCCCTTGCGCCCTCCACCCCTCTACAAGACATCCCAGTTCTGTCTAGTTCCGCGAAACTCAACAATGAGTTGAGTTTCAAGCCAAGCTAACTGATTAAGGCACCATGACGTGTGTTTTCTCACATCATGTTTTTTCTTATGTGTAATTACACAAGTGGAACCATGCACTAGTCAATCAAATATTGCGTACAGCGTTTTATCATATCTTTGAGTCAACCACACACAGTAAGTCAATATTGAGGATCATCTGACGTGCTCGCAGCTTGTTATCGCTTTCACGCCATCGTATTGCGTCAATCCAGAGATCGGTACACAGTACATATCTTGCACATTAGGACCGATATGATAGCATCCTCTGTTAAAACGACTAATGAATAATGCAAATAAAATTCAGCTTCAAATTGATATACTGTACCGAACTCACATTGTGTTCATTTTCCGGACGGTTAAAGGGTTATTTTGTGGTTTGCCCATCGAGGTTTGTACCCACTGTCTCTCCCCACCCCCCACCCCACCCTGTCACCGCTCAATTTAACATTCTTCGGCAAGCTTAGTTATCCCCTTGTTATAAATGTATATAGTTTTTCTATTTCCTTTTATTTTCGCTATCATATTCATAGGTGGACAGCGTCAACCGAAAAATTATATACCGCAACGAACTGACAAGCGTTGACAACGAACCCGTGACGTCAGTAGAGGCCATTCATTTGAACATAGAATGCGTGTTCGACCAGGACAATACCATCTCATCATCAGCAGTGGTACAGAATTCATTGGATAAAGACCTCGCTGAGACTGGTTCTTATAAGCTATCCTTCGGTATTTACACGGACGATACCTTCTCGACTGAAATCATTGGATCAGATGTCATCGAAACCAATGACGACTTGGTCGTCCTCGCGCAAGTGGTCGACGTTGCCAATTTGGACGTTTACCCGGTCAAATGTTACGCTACACCCGACGAAGTACCGGCTGCCACTACTTACGATTTGATAATCAATGGGTATGTATGAGTAATGAATATGCATGACTAGATCTAGAAGCTAGACATGTATTTATAGGAGAGATTGGGGTAGTCTTTTAACTGGGTCCTCATAAATCCATTTTGATATCACTTCCTCGGACTTATATGAAAGTTTAATGAGTGGGTATTTGTTTGCTGCCATCTATTTAACCATGATATCGAGTAGAGACATGAAGCATTGTGTTTGTCACTAACTAGCAATGATACTGCGTATTCTTAGTCAATAATTCGTGTATGTTTGCTTTTTGTTTCTGTTTTGTTTATCTGTTTTGGTGTCTCCTTTCTCTGTAGTAGAGACAAACATAATCGGCTTCATTAATTTTTTTTAATGATTTTTTGTAAATCCCTTTTGTATGGAATAATGTACAAATAGCTCCTGTCGTTCATCATGGCGACTTTCAGAACCCTTTTATTCATTCCAGGCGGAAGTTATGATATACTTTAATCCTGAAATCTCTCAGACGAGTTCATAATACCTATGATAAGATGTTTCAACATAACTTATAGGCATTGCGCATGTATAATATCCTCGAAACTGTTATTATTGTTGCGTTACACGTGGATTGGGTATACACAATTTCAATGTAAACGTGCAATATTAAATGGATGTGAAATCATTAGTTAAATGTTGTTAGCTAATACACTTTCTGAATTCCACTAATTCAGTTTAATGTGATACTTATTGTTGCTAATTGTATTTTTTTCGTATAGGTGTTCCGTATCAACTTATGCCACTGGCCTTAGTACCTCAGAGGCTGGAGTAGAAAACCCACATCTTGCTTTCGATAGCAAAGCATTCCGTTTTACAGCGAGTAGTAGTGATACGGTATATATGTTAAACCTTTCCTAATATTATAAACTGTTTTTTTCATAAATAAGCTTTCATAAATTTAATCGCACGAAAATGTCCAGAATTTTATCCTAGCCACATCTTGGTTGAAAAAGCTCAAATGTCATTAAAACATGCTAGTACTATTTCATCGGCCAATGTAAACCCGGATGGGCAATTTACAAGTTCAGTTTATAAATCATTTCCCAATTTTATGATGACATTTGAACGGATAAAATTGTGCGATATGTATTAATTAAAGCAACAGGTTTCGCTTATTTTCTCATATTTAAATTATGATAACATTTAGAGCAAACAAGTTTCCTTCAAGTCTAAGTTCAAATGCAGTGTGTTTATATTGTTATTACTGTTGATGATGGTAAATACTTTGCCCTAACAGGCGAAACAATAAAATATGTTCGCCCCAATTATTTCGTTTCAAAATCTGTCCATAATGTGACGATACTTGGCAAGACAACACTGATATATTTCAAATCATTTTTAAAAATAGGCTAGTTCTTGTAATATATATGTATATGCTAGGAACAGTGTTTGAAGTTGTAACTTACTTTCTCGTTCAGATTTACTTCCATTGTGATTTGAGGATCTGCCCTCTTGGAGACTGCCCTGTATCTACCAACTGTGGAGGTTCCAGACGAAGACGAGACATTGCTGGATCTAATTTAGTTGTCTCTAAACATGTCTCAGCTGGACCAATCAAATTACACCATTCAGCATCAGTTGGTAAGAAGTCCAAATGCCTAAAATGTTTCGATTTCACGCTATATAGAAATATTCTCTTTTGTTAGTGGTTGTCAACTTTGAGGCTATATTCCTAAGTTACGCAAGTATTTATTATACCTTTCGAAGCCGAGATTAAATTCAGATATCGAAAATGTGCCTTAGCCTAATGTGACTTTCTTTCTTTATGCATTATTTACAGGTACCGACTCCTCGGGTGTATGGCAGTTGACTGCGTTGACGGTGTACAGTGCAACCTTATCTTTCCTGGTATTCACTGTCGCGGCTCTCCTAGTCATAATTAAAGTACGTCAAGCAGGATACATAGCCGTGCCTAAAACTAAAGAAGACATTTAATTCAGTCTTTTATCCCAACATATGCATATCCATGTGCTTAATGACTTGTTTGTCCGTCAGTTTTCTAACCTCAAATACCATTGGCCAGATACAAGTGCCTAAAAATGATTTGTACAAGAAATGTTTAGAAATATTATGCTTTATATATGTCAAATTGTATAATAATTTTGAATAAAAGGATAATTATTCCTGAGAACTTTGATTTAATGTTTTAGTATTACCACAACAGGACATTCAATTATTTATGATTAATTTTGAATATAAATTGTTATAACTAACGCCGTATAAAACCGTATAAATTGGAACATTTCTTGCAAAAACAACATGTTAATTTAAACGTATATTGGTATATTTTTACTTGCTGTGTATATTCATTTTATTGTATGCAATTGATATTATAATAATACTTATATAATTCTCTGATGTCAATTTTAACACTACTTACAAAATGGTTCACTAAAATGATTGTATTTATAGTTTAAGAAAATTTGGAACAAGATATTTTCTTAGCTGTTTGACGGTATTGCATATTCTTTACAACAAACTCTGTCATTATAAGCGTATACGCTAAAATTTGTATCTCCTTTAAGCTTATATATTTCTTATATTCAAACATCAACATGTGGCATACATACAAGAAGAAACGAAAAGGGTGGAAAGTGTAGGGACGTGTGGGGGAGGGGTGGCTAATCAATTCATTTTCATTTATTTAAATGCTCACCCACTTCCTTCAGTCAGATTTGGAAATGAATAATAAAACCACAGATATTTTATGCTTCTATTTTAAGCCATAACTTAACAGGTCTGTTCTTACTTGAATTTGTGATCGGAAGGCTCAGAGAAAATATGTTTCAGATAAAATACAGTATTTGGATTTTTCGTTCTTATATCTTCGGTCTGACTAAAAAAATATGATTTTCTTATTTCTTATTCTTTCTTTTTTTTTCTTCTTCTTCTTCTTTTTTACTATTTTCTTTATTATCTTATTTATTATCTTTATCATTTTCATAAGTATTGACAACGTATGGTGTTAACTGTAAGCGGATAGGGGATGATTGTACCTTTAGCTAAATAACACCTTTTCACTTTATAGTACTTGAAAATATGTTAAGAGGTTTATTAGACTTCTTATGACTTTGAGTAGACTCTTGACCAAAGGTGAATGTTTAGCTTTGAAGTAGTGATAAGGGAACCCAAGCAATCGGTATAAGTCACCGTTATATTGTAAACAGTTTTTTCATCATGCAATTGTGTTATATACGTAATATACTGTACTATATATAAACGTGTATACTGTATGTCTGGGAACAAAGCCTTTAGAAGGATCCACTGCTTATATAATACCCCCTCCTCTCCCCACCCCACCCCACTCCCCACCCCACTCCCCACTCCCACAATATAACGCACTATACCCGTGTAGTACTCTGTTGTGAAATTCAGTGTGGTAAAACTTAGCGCCTTAAAGCCAAAAATACTGTCGGTTTGTTGAAGGGAAGTGGAGGTGTTCTGAATAATTGGTGAATATCACAGTATGAAGTCGAGTACTGGGTTCTGGTTATGACGGAAGCAAGTTCCTACAGAGCATCTTGACTAGTATCCTAGATTAATCATTAATCATGAAATTGTAGCATACAGTGG
>JAIPMN010021857.1:855-12314 GCA_020650975.1 Apostichopus californicus | reverse complement strand
TGTAAGTATTTACTTGCACACGGGTCATTTCGTACCTTTTGGTGAAATTTGGCTCTTCCTGTAGGTTGTCATGGTGAAATCGTGCATTTCTTAGGGGTGTCCGAAATTGTCAGTGTTCCGAAATTAGCAATACTGACTATACGTCACGTAGACTAGCCTAGGCCTAACATGGTCTTCTGTAGTAACGACAGGCCTAGCCTACACAAATGATACCTGCTTTATTCCTTGTTCTCTATATTACATTACAGGCCTATACCTTTCCCATTCACATAATACTAGGGCCCATATTGAAACCAGTGCGATCTAGGTCAATGCAGCTATGCTTCTATGATTGATAATTTTTGTAACATTACTAGTAGTAGTAGCATGGACACTTCGAAGTTCGGACACCTAAGCCTTAAAACACCCCAAAACTATATCTTCTGGTATAAATCACCTGAAAATATACTTGATATGGTTGGAGAAGTGTGTTATAATAACTAACAATATTCGGGGTGAATTTTTTTGCTGTAATGGAAGGAAAATCACCCTCCCTGCTGTTTTATGATTAGGGGTCATTGCCAATTTGTTGAGGGTCAATCAATTCCATCAATATTTGTTATTCTACTTTGTGTGTTGCCTATTGATATTGTGTAGTGACTACTGTATATACAGCAACATACACACTAATATGTATCAAGAGATTTCCTAACGCTATAGCAATAGTGTGTTTCTTGACAATGTTCATTGACAAAACTCAGGAAAGGAAAAAGGATGGCCATTGATAAGAATATGTAGGCCTATGCCATATCTTGCAAAGTTCATGCACCATGGATAGCTTATGATTGGCACACGTAATAAAAATTTACAGCATTTCTAGTCAGTCTATATTGGATGATATTTGTGAAAGATTTTTGAGGAGGAGAGAGTAAAATGTATCCTATGAATATATTTGTGCATATAATAAGAGAAATTTTTTAAAAATGATCCACATAGAGCAGTAAAAGGTTAGGCTTTTAGCAGCATCTAAGAGCATTAGGTGGGACAAACTAAGTTAATAGGCTAATACAATCGTATATTATAGAGTTGCTACTCTTGAAAGTGACATTTTTCGCCTTTCTGTTTGCTTTTTGTGTATTATTATTTGAAACATTAAGTGTGTCTATTCTATTTTTCAGATGCATACGTCAAGTTCATGCTGGATGCAATGAAGTCTTCTGGCTGGTAACTTCTCTTCCTGTTATCATGGTTCTGTTTCATTGATACAATATTTTTAATATTATTTTGATTGTGTCTTCCCCCTGGCTGTTTTTATACTATATGTAGTCTAGATGACCCTCACATGTACATTTACACCTGTTTTTTTACCTGTTTTACCTGCTCTACTTTTATTTTTGCTTCTCTATTGTAAACTCATAGTTTTTGTTTAAAAATTGGTTAAAAAATTTACTTAAAAAGAAAGCAAGTAAAGCCTTTTGAGTAATTCTTGGTTTTCTTTTTCTCTTCCTGTTCAAAGCAAGTGAAAAATATTACAGTTACCTTCCACAAGTTTGAGATCCGTTATCCAGAATTATTTTGGGGGACGATAATTATATATTCATGTTGACTCCAGTTATACAATTAATGCATCAGCAAAAGTTTTTAATTGTATACTGACTAATTACAAGTGATGGACTTCTGGTGCTGATGACACTTTTTCTCCAGTTTGTTGTGTTTTTTGGTAATAATTTTACTGAGGGTTCTGCCAGCTTAGGCTGACATCGATCTTTACATACTCTCTACGATAGGATAACTCTCATTCTCATTACTACTATTCACAGTGAGGTAGATTTGGAGAATCAAATACTTTGTGAGCCATGCGATGACAACAGTACAATGAGCGGAGGGTTCGACCCTGATGCTAAACAGGTAAAGCTAACCTTCAGACAGTCATATTATTGTAGTAAATTGACACTTTCACTTATTGGTGGGTTTATTTGTGCGTGTTTGCTTGATTAAGAAAAATTTGCAGACAATAGTCTTAGGCAAATGAGGCTAGATATTTCTCATCTGCCGTAAATTAATATTATCTGACAAAGTGTAATGACATCATCGAGCTGAAGAAAATAATTGTTGAGACACTAATACATGAAAACAATAACAAATATATATATTTTAGTGCTTTGGTCTTTGCATGGCAGATATACATTAGCTGGGCACACAACTGCAACTTGACACTTGTTATCAGATGTATGTTCGTTTCATGTTTGTTTACATATAATAGTGGATAAAAAACTCCCCTAGAACAATTTATGATGTAAATGGGTATCAGATAACACACTGTTTCTTAGCAACTGGGTTTCACATTGTGTGGGATTGAGGGAGGACAAGATATATTTGTAGTAGTTGCAAACATATAAACCATTATTTTCATAATTTTCAATTTAATTAGTGCCTATCCATATTGTGTGGTAAAGGAAAGTTGTATTCCAAAATGAGAATTATAAATAAGGACGTCCCCTTGTTGAGAGCAAGCTACTTTTATGTTACTAATATCATGTGTGCTTGGCCGATATTTACAGATATCGGGACCAGTTTGTTTTATTCTCTCTCTAGCATATCGTTGAAAAATATTGTTTTTTAATTTGCATACTGAACTTTGATTGATTTTTTTCCCCCTCTTCATCAGATCGTCATTTGTGAAAACAAAGCAACTTCGTTAAGGGTGGTTAGTCGTCTCCTGACCCACGAACTCATCCACGCATTCGATCACTGTCGGGTGGACATCGACTGGCATAACCTTAATCATATCGCTTGCTCGGAGGTAAAATCTTGATCATATCACCTGCTCAAATTGTTGCCCTATAGCCTGCTCTTAAGTAAAAAGATATTTATTTCACCTAGTTGGAGGTTTAAACCTTCACAATATCTCCTACTCTTTGATGTTAAATGATAACCATACCTCCTATGCAAGCTATAATCCCATGAAGTGCTCTGAGGTAAATCTTAAATCGTAGCTTATGCTCGAATAGTAATCATGTCACCTGTCCTGAGGTTATTGTTTGTTTGGTCATACCCTCTTGCATCTACTCTTTCAAACTTCGGTCTTCTAGTCCGAGGTTAATCCTACATTCACATATCCTGCTCGAATATTAATTCTATGGTCTGCAGTGAGGTAAAACTGAATTGTATCACAACTTTGAGCATACGCTTACAGTCTTGATGTAATGGGACTGGGGTTTGAGAGTGGATTAAAGTTGCTCTGGTTTTCTTGCCCAGGCTGTATCTAGGGTGACTTTTCTTAAAAAGTGTCACCTACCTTGAGGTTAAGCTTTACTCATATCCACTGTTCTGAGCTTAATCATGTTCATTACTCTTAATAATCAAAGTTTCTATTCACAGTTTAATCATACCACTTATCCCTTAGGTAATCTAGTTATATCCCCTGTTCTGAATTAATCCGCACTCATATACCCCTTTCATTAATTAATCCTTTAATAGTACCCATATCATCTGCTCTGGTACTCATTATCCTACAACCTGCCATGAGGTTACACTTAAATGTTATCACCTACTTGAGGCTTCATAAACCTTAAGCACATTTCCTCCTCAAATTTTAATGGTATATCTTGCTCTGAGTTAAACATTTCCTGATATGACCTGTTATAAGACTAAATAGATTTTTTTTTTTTTTTTTAAATTTGAAATTAATTGATAACTTGCTCAGACTGAATCATATTTTCTGCTCTGAGGTATCATTAATCTCATTGATACTGTTATTAGCTAACTCTTAATCATCTATCTCCTGCTCAAAGGATAATTCGATTGCTGTGCGAGCAATAACTTAATCATTAGACCTATTTTGAGGTGACACCTTAATAACCATATCACCCTGCTGTAGGATTAACTTACAACATACATAACCATAGTATTCACATGCTCCTAGGCTACAGCTCTTCATATCTCTTGCTCACTTCTTAATCATATTGTCTACAGTATTTTAAATTGCTCTTAATTTGTAATATATGAGACAGATGTCTCTGTATTTACAGAGGTCTGTCTTCTAGTTAGGCCTATTAGAGGCCTAAGCATAAGTGCAGTGCTGTGCTGCATGAGGGATCAATGGAGAACATTTCAATATCACCTTCTTGAAGATCATCTGTTATAGGACTTATATCCAGTTATGGCCCTTACCCCCTACACCATTAATTATATCCAATACTGGGATATGTAATTATTATCTATTCTTGTTGAGTTGCTTGTGTATAAATCATGGTCATAGCTCAACAAATAATGCAGCTGTATATTTTAATCTGACTTAACACTTTAAATCTCAACATCCCATTTCCCTCCCTATCCCCCAAACCCCCATTAGCCCCCCTCTCCCCCTCCTATCCCAAAGAGAAGGGGGAAGGCAATAAAGTTCTATATGACTTATGTCATACTCAGCCCTCATTAATATTGCATTTAGGCAGCTACTAACTTCTTGTGGCTTTGTAAAACACATCGCTCCTGCCTTGTCGTGACATCGTTTGACATGGATGTAGGCAGCCACTACCCTGTAGTGACATCTTTAGACATGAATTCAGCCAGCCACTATGTTGACAAGACTTTAGGAATCTTCATTAATTGATAACTTACAATAAAACAAATGATTCTTTCTTAGATAAGAGCATCAAGTCTCAGCGGTGAATGTTCATTTCTATCAGAAAACCTCTACGGGAAAGGCTTTGGTATCCGTGGACACCACCAGGTAAGGAACTCAAGCAAAGTACTATTTTTTATGAAGATGTAGAGATGAGGCGGGGTGGGGGGGTGGGGTTTGAGCAAGAAGGGACGCAGAAAGCACAATGGGAGGGGTAAACCTGTAGTGGTGAGCTGTGCCATTGTTATCTTCCAGACACCTGTTTTAATTCCCCTGTTACATAGAAACCTCTGTGAGTCAATTTGATACAGTTTTCTTTTGAAGAGGTGGTTTTCCTTTGGTGGAAATCTAAGGGATGGAGCACCTTGAAGTTTTCTTTCACAAATTGTCTTACATTTATGAATTAAATAAACTTGTATTTTGAAGATTCAGAAAGCCTACAATATGTATAATGTGTCAGTGGAAATCTCAAAATGTGCAATTTTCCACTGTTTTACTATAAAAACCTGCTGTTCATAGTGTTAAATGTATTGATGAATGGAATAGAGTTTACTGCAAGGAAACTTTTAGTGTCTACCTTGTTTTTGTGTAGTAGTTATCAGGTGTATGAATCTTTTATGTAACAAACATTCTGAAAATATCAAGGCTGTTTCAAGATATCCTCTGCATACCATTTTTAGCAATTTTTTAGCAAACTTTGTCAAAGTTTTGTAGCATTTCTTCATGCTGTAATAGATTAATTGTTCCATGACTTTTGTCTTTCTCTCTCTATTTTTCTCTTTGCCTTTAAAGCTTGAAACAACACCTACAAGTTATCTCCTTTAGTTTGGGAAAGTTGGTGGAGGGGGGGGGTGATTGGGGGGAGAGAAATATCAGTTGGAATGCCACAAAATGTTAACTTGGTTCTATTAGAGTAAAATTTGGGAACTGTGAATGTATAGCTAACTTTTCCATTTCCAAACTAAATTCAAACCAAACCAAAAAAATTTTTCTCTTGATCTGTTATATAACATTTGTTCAAAAGTTACCGAGATTCAATATCTTTCAGATGCAAGACAAATTTCACATCCTAGGATCCCATCGTAGAAAGATAACACCAGTTTCTTCCTGAAAAACTGAAAATATTATGATATATTTACAACTGTTGAACTGTATAATCATTTTTCTCGTGTACCTACAGTATCACCCTCAGATCAGAGTCCTAACGTTCAATTGTAATAAATCTGTCATTAAAAATAACAAAAATTCTATCCCCCCCCTTTATTCTCTCTCTCTGGTCCTCTTCCTCATGCTATCACAAATTCTTTTATCAGAATTAATAATATTTCCTGTTCCCACGGCGGCTTCCCGACAAAAAAAAACAATTCCTTAAATATTTTTGTAAATCTGCTCTGCCCAAAACTATCTCTATCCTCCTGCTCTCTGTGTCATTGTTATAGTAAAGCAGTTATTCCACGCTGATCGACTTTGCCCTTCCTCTCTCCATGTTTTTTGTCATTTCGATAGATTTTCTGTGTTTTTTTTTTATTCCTTACTGGAATTATTCACAGTGAATAAACAATGTCATGTAACTCTCATCCATTAATAACAAATATTAAAGGGGTGGTTGTGGGTACACACTATTGATAACAGCACTATACTTTTCTGTGTTCAAAGCCTCAAAAGTCATTGATGTTGATAGAGATCAAAGACTGGAAATTTTGTAGATCAGAATAACTTCATACCTTGGTATATATGGTTCCACCTTATTAAGCACAAGAAACCTTTGTGTAGTTGATATTATTTGTTCTCATGTAAAATATGGCAAGGAATCACTGAGCCTGTTGGCTCTCTTTGTTCTATAATGATGTCTTTCCAGAATTTTCACCAAATCTTGTTCTACTTCATTTTGTGATATATTCCCACAATCAAATTCATTACCAGTCACTCTTTTTCTGTATGAACTGCTGAGGTGATGATATAGCACTTTACAAGAGGGAAATGTTTGAGGCCGGATAAAAACCTTTACTCTAAACAGAAGAGCTCAGACAGGAAACCATCTACACCCCCCATCCCCCCACCCACCCCCACCCATTCCCTTTAGATGGTAGCACTGTTTGCTGTTTATCATAAATAATCAAGCAGCTGGCAAAGAATCCCATCATCACTGGGGTTTATTCCTGTATCATAATGAAACTCCTTCCTCACTGGCCTTCCTTTACAAACACAAAAATGACACTAATTTTAACAAATGAAATTTCTGTTATTGTTTTTACTTTGAATTTTGTTATCTGTTCTCATTCTTAGGATTGTGTTAGGAAACACGCGACAGAATCGATGATGTGTTCTAGAGGCTTGACGAAGGAAGTTGCAAGCAAACATGTGGACCAAGTGTGGAGCAGATGTTTTAAAGATTATTCCCCGTTTCCTAGGATACCAAGAAAGTTATCAGATCTTAAGAACACTTTAAATAATCAAGCCCAAGATCACATCACAGATTCATGACAGCAATTTTTTGTAGGGAACCATTTTTTAATTTTTTTATAGTCATATTTCAATTTGATTTAAGAAGACATTATTTCAGAACTTTGAATTATCAAGATCATATTTTGTTGTAGATGTAACTAACTGACGAAATGAGCCTTTGCAGTTATACACTTTATGACGACTGTCTCGCCGTATGATCGATGCTACATGGCTAATATTTACTCCAGCCATATTAAATGCAGCAAAAGAGATACTATGGCAATAAACTGAGCTTGTTTTCCATTTGAAGTTTGTCTGTGTGATATTTTTAGTCAATTAAAACGATAACAGAGAGTGAATTAGGCCTCAATCAAAACTCTATTTATTTCATAATATAAATGATCCAACGAAGTATTTCTTGTGTCACATCTCTTTATATTTGAACAGTTTCGTTAGGTTGTGGTACTAAGCATTTGTAACAACATGGAGCCAGGTTCTCTTGACCTATTCAAAAATTGTACAACGTAATGGATAATGACAATACATGAACTCAACTTGGTATACCATATACATATCTGAATAGCGCCATCTTTGTTGTATACGGACTTTTTCTTGCGTTTGTGTTTCTCCGGAAAGAAGACAGTTCATTGTTTTCCATATGAGGGCAGCTGAATATCTATCTATTGGGAGGGAGGTAAAGACACAGTGGGGGAGGGGTCAAAGAGTGAAGTATTTATCGGTTATAAATCGGTTATACTAATATATTTTCATTCGCATATTCGGCTGGTTAGTACAGTGTTTACGGTAAGCATATCACTCTGAACTGGGAGGAACCAAATCTCGCTGGCGAATTGAGCTATATCAATTATGGGATAAAAGCAAACAGTTTCTTCATATGTGATATTCAGCTTGAAATGCAAAGCTGTATTTCACTTTGTGATCGGAACGTTATTTTATAATGACTATTTTTGTAATGTGTAGATTGTTTATTTTAGTTTGGGTCACATTGACTTTAGAATTGCTTGTAGAGAAGAGTAAATGTTTTGAATTCACCAAACAAGAAGTAATGCATAGTAGAATTTACAAAGTTACCTTCTAAATGCTAATCCTATTTCAATAATACATAGTAGAATGTACAAAGTTTGATATGACCGCGAAATATTATACATACTTCATTTATTTCACTATGGTTGGGATTATTTTCTTTCGTGTTAGCTCGTTTCCACTGTACTACAATGGTGATAATTGTTGTCTGTCCCTACATTGTATTTGACAAAGTGGTTAGAAGTTATACGTGTATATTAACGTCAGGCTATTACCCCATTGTGGGGTGAAGTAAGGTGATAATCGCACACTGGCAATCCTAGAATTGTGACACTCGTTTAATCGGCAACGCAGTGATCATGGAGCGAATTAAGGGTTTTTTAATTCCGTCACAAATGTAGCTTATGTCCCCCGTTCGTCGCCGGTCGGTATATTCCACTATTGAGTATAACCTGTTTTGTATTTGTGTAGAATCTAAAACAGTCGTTGTTATGTCGTGCTCAAACTATATTTGAGAACGACACTTGACATCCATAATCTATTAATTTAGTGAATTAATATTATTTATATTATCATTAATTCCTTACCTATACCGATCTATTACCATTGCTAAACTCGACGCCAACCCTATGATCGAATGGTATAGTCCAAAATAACAGCAATCGGCGACTTGTTGGGAGAAGCCTTACTTCACTATGCTGAACATTTTTATTTTAAATAGTAAATTCCTTGACGGTCTATTGTCATGATGAACATGTCATTTATTATTTTTTTTCTGTTTATCTGTATAGCAATATATTTGTATGGTGTGTTAATGAAGTTGTAGTAACACCTCCCGCAGAATAAATCAATATTACTGAAACCGTTTTTCATAATCAGTGACGTCCAGAGACAGTTCGTGTCTCTTGGATAAGCATTTAACCCTGCTCTCTTCTTGAAGTATTCTCCTTTAATTTAGTATATTAATAAAAGTGATAATACTTCTTTTCCCATATATCCCCAGACCACCTCAGAATTGACCCGGGCATTGACACTTCCCGTACCCCTCCACCCTTCTTCACGTCAGGTGTGTCCATATTATTGGTCATATAATATACCAGCTGCATAATGTATCATAGTGTTCCTCGTCCCCAAAAGAAAATTGGATCGCTACACCCATACTCTACCCCACCCCTCCCCCATTTCCATAATTCTATCAACCTATGTATTACAGATACTGACTCTAGTAAACCATGTCCTTATAGTAGATTTTGACAGATTTGATCACGAAGTTGAACATTGTCTGTTCTTGTCACCGGCAAAATCAATGGAGTACTGTTAATACGAGGATGTGAAGACTGGAAAATCTCGTCCGGGATGCTCTCATCTTTGGTTATATCGTATACCGGTAGTATTATAATAAATAGTGTTCTGCATCCCAAAGGAGAAATGGATCGCTATCCCCGTACTCTGCTCCCCCCCCCCCCCACACACACCCTTTCCATCACAGGCTACACTAACGTTTTACCCTTATTGACTCTTGTAAACTATAACCCCATAGTAAATTTTGACAGCTTTCATCCGGGGCGTACAAACACTGCCTTTTCTTTTCACCGGCAACATCAAGGGAGTAATTTCAATTCGAAACTGTGAAGAGTGAAACCTCTTATATTTAAGCCGATAAATTGCATTTGACCGCCAATCCTATTAAAGCTGTAACCTCAAAACTCACAGGAAGGATGCAACAGAGACCTACGCTATGTTATGTATATTTTTGTCGCTTAATAGATACTACCTAATCTTTTCAATTCCCAGTTTTTCCTGAGGGTGTACAACAAATAACTCAGTATATCTTCTGCCCCTCAAAAGTTCTTTCCCCGATACATAAGAGAAAAAACACCGAAATAAGTTGTTTTCCTTTACAAATTGTTACAATTGCTGTGGATGTTATCGGCTCATTTTAATTTGAGGTCACTTCGGATTAGTGAGAAGAATTCATTGACGGGAGTGCACATACACATACATACACTTCTTCTTAATTAGTTTCCTTTAGATGAGGCTTTTCTTAACAACCTCTTGTTGTATAGGGGTTCTTTAGTAAAAGGTAATTGCTCCCTGGCTAAAAAAGAGCGATTCGTCACATCGGACAACAATGCACGGAGCGCGCATGCCAATTGTAGGTATTACAGACAATTGTGTGGAGACAAATTTGCCTTGAAGAAAGAAAGAGAGTAAAAAAAAAAAAAGAAGACGTTATTTGGTCAATCGATTAGGTAGGATGCGATTAGCTAGATGGAGGTAATTGTGGTTTAGCTATAACAGCAACATGTGAAGGGGGCCGAAGAGGTGTCTTCTGTGAGAAAATGAAGTTAAAGAAGACACATAAACGATGAAACGGCTCATACACGACACAAAAGAACTTTAAAGTGACTATCAACGATTATTATGCTAAGTAATTTAATGCATATCTGACAGTGTGGTTGACTGGACTCTAATAGACTCAGTACCACATTGAATAGAAACGGAAAAAAACTCAGAACCAAACAAAATTGTATATGTGTGTGTGTGTGTTTATCGCAAATTCTCGAAGTAGAAGAGATAGTCGTAAGCCCTGAAATATCCTGTTCTATCATTTAATACAGTTTGTTCTATTTTTATTTTCCCATTTTTTCTCTTTTTGGGGGGTGGGGGAGGGGGGGGCGCAACACCCAACTAAGCAAGTTTGACTGACTGTCATGCCGTCATTTCTCTCGCATAGTATAGTTGCGAGAGAAAAGTCTTGTTTTTCGTAAAGTGTTGTTATGGTAACATGGTATTTCTAATTATTCACGTCGTTATGAATATTTATTATAAGCAGAGAAATGAGTCGGTTGTAAGATTACCAATATTTATGTCGTGACTTCTGTTGGGTGGTGATGGGGGTGGGGAGACCTAACGAGAGGGGTATAGGACATAACCCTCGGTGCCCCCGATAAACTGAGGGCAAGGGGAAATGTGGAATAAAGAATACCGTATTATTATAGGCTATTTTATAATATCCTTACGGAAAACCTCAAAAGTTGGTCCGCGGTGCCAAACTTGCCTGCAATGTATGACCCTCAACGCCACAGCCCTTGGGTGAATGGATGAGGGAAATGGAGCCCAGGTAGATATCATCTTGATAACTATATAATCTACCAACGAATTTCAACTTTTTATTATTCTTTTTATTTGTATTATTATAATTATTATTATTAATACTATTTTGAAATTTTCAAGCCTTAATTAGAACAAAACTTTTATTTTTTAATTGTATAACGTCACTAAATACAATTATCAAGCGTTGATTAAAGCCGTTGGATGAAAAGTTGTTGTATAATAAATGGGATGAGGAGGGGGGGGGGGGGTT
>JAIPMN010021855.1:0-20955 GCA_020650975.1 Apostichopus californicus | reverse complement strand
AAAATTAAGGTCAACAGTATTTTCCCGAAAAGCAAATATGCTAGACAGTCTGATGATGGTCACCTATTATCATATTTCAAACAATTTTGTCTAACTACCGCTCTAAGAAATAGTAGTTATCCACACTGAGATATTTTATAGTCAATGTTAATAAGCAACAAATTCTGGGGATCATGTGGAATATCAGAACCTTTGGAAATGTACTTTGAAAAACCTCCAGCGACTTTTATTTATTTTATTTTTATTTATTTTTTATTCATTCCAGTATAAATATATAAATTATAAAGTGGATTCATAACATATGTTAACAGGAAGAATAACTAACATAAAAAGGGGAAAAAAATTAGCATTCTAAAACTGAAGTTGCTGCCAATCGTAGTGACCTTTATTCTATGCTGGCAAAATTTATGTCACAAACGAGTTGTTTCTCTGTTTCGGTATCCTTCTGTATTTAAATACGTTTATACATTGTCGTTATCCTGGAGAATTAATCCCCGTCAAATTACGATTAACAGCTTGGGTTTCTCGTCCTATATCCACCCTCAAAAACTCAATATGTGCAGCTTTCTGTATTTTCTTCCCACGAAATCATTGCCGCCACGGAACTTTCACGCTATCTTCCCTCTACCGGAACACGATCCTTGTGAAGTGAAAGCTATTTGTTTTTCTTTCTTCACAAGAAACTAGGTAATTGGTTCATAGCCAAACAAACCACAACAAGACTTGTCAAAACTGGCTCTACTTTCAGACCTGTTACTTTTGACAAGTCCAAGTGTTTACAAACAAATCAATTCCACTTCCACTACTTAAGACAGTAATGAGGTATAGGGTTACTAATCAACCAACAGGATTAATCTGAAACCAAAATTGAAAATTCCCGCAGCACCGAACAAACATACCACCTCTCCTTAGTTTTTTTCCTCACTGGACTGGGTCATCCTGGGATGTTCCTTTAATCAGAGGTGGGACGGTGGGCTTAATCCTGTCGTTTATTAATGTCATGTTTACAGAAGATCATTGATCATTATACCTTTCCCATGGAAACGATTGCCTATAGACCAAAGAAAAATATTCAATTTTTTTGTAGAAATATAAGAAATAACCTTGCCCTCTACCTTCAAGCAATGTAAGGGCTTACCCCAAGGGCTGGCTCTATCTCAGAGGAAATCAAATACCATCCCCTGGGGACATGAGTCCCTGAGATTAAGGATGGTCTGGTCATGTTGGAAAATTACAAGTGTATTTATATGTAACATTTACTCTCTAAAACTGGGGTGGCGCCAAATCAGGCAGACATTCAGGTTAAATTTAAAAGAGCATTTTGAATGTTTCCAAGATCTGATAATTTCAACGATAACCTCAAAGGAAGCAAAGCAAATAAATAAGGAAACGAAAGAAAGAAACAACGCAAAGAAAAACGATAGTAAAAAAAGAGCAAAGAAGAGATGGGAGGGAGAGCTAGGGTACGAGGAGAGCAAAGGAGAGGCCACGAGAGGGGCAATGAGGGGGGATGAGGGGAGGATGAGTGAAGGGGAGGGAGAGCGCTATAGATGAGAGAGAAGAGAATGAAATGTCTGAACAAATTATTCAGTAATTCAGGAAATGTTTTTGCATATTACTTAAAACTTTCTTTTGAGTTGGAGGTTGACGACGATTAACAGTAACAAGAATAATGACAAATTTTAAAATTCAAATTTTCTCTTATTCAGAGCCTGTCTGGGTAACAAATTCAGGTATTTTAAGAAGGCATTTATTGCAAAGTATGATAGAGGTTCAGAATCAATTTTAATTATGGACAACTTGCTCGACCTCGCTTCCATAAAAGTTCACTGTCAGTGAAAAGAGGAACACTGTGAGTGGAGAAAACACTTTCATTACTAAATGCTTCTACTTGCCAACCCAGCATGCATGCAGTATTAACTGATGACTACCTTCAGGCTTTTAATGCATTTTAATGTACCAAACTGTTCTATTCATGAGCTTTGTATACATAACCACCATACATCATCATCATAACTCATTGAGGTCTCTTAATATTCAATAATCCTTCCATTCATGCAGCATGGCTTCATATTCAGTCTATTGACAAATACAGCTTGCCGTTGTAGTAACTGAGGTTTGATCCTCAAATACTGCTAAAGGTACGCTGCAGTATAGAAGTGTCTGACAGGCTGCAACATGTCTCGAGATATTCTTACACTTGTCCAGATAAGGAGAGTGAGAGATTAGCAAGTATTATTACTGCTGTGGGAACCTTAACTTTGGCACTCAAGATATGGAAACAATAAGGACCAATAAAGACAAGCTAAACCCCAGATAAGGGGATATATATTTAAGTGGCACTGTGTTTCTGGAAAGTGGAGTTTAAAGCAGGCATTAAAATTCAAGCACCATCTCAAAATTGCAAGCTTTATATGATCTATAGAGGAGGGTGTGATGTTCAGTGATGTGTAATAACTCCCTCATGAGATTTTTTACAGTTTGTAAGATGGCACCTCTTTTTTGCATGCACAAGAAAGAGGGCTTTGATCAAGTTTAACTGTCACATCACAAAGTGAACTTGGTACATGGATTCTTCAGTTTATATCTTTAATATTTTATTTTCTCTTTCTTTGCTTCGAGATAACTGAAGTTGCTCGTCACAAAAGTTCTTTTTACAATGTCAATGTTTAACAGATACTATGAACATCAATATTCAATGTTTACTTGCACTATGAAAATAGGAATGTATGTAGAGGAAAAAAAAACCTGTGAAAATTTAAAAGCTTTTCTATGCAGTGCTACAGTGACATCATGCAGGCACCAGTTGACCAATTTTGCAGTAATTGTTCAATGCTCTTACCTTTGGATTTGGTTGACAGAGAAATGGCATTGGAGTGACGTTGTGTCTCAAAAAGTAACATTAATATAAAGAATATCTCAAAAACATCTGAAATGTTATCATTATAGTATGCCATTGCTGATTGATTCTTCATGGATATATACCTCACCAGCATATCTGAGGAGAGAGTAGTGCCCCTCCCTTCCTCCCTCCCCCTCCCATAATTCACCTCTCGGCGTTTGGTAGCATGATGGTGCTATGTATAGTAACCTTACCAGCTCCCAAAGTTTGCAGTGAAACAGAGAGAAATTTGCAAAAGGTTTGTCCTCATATGCAACACCCAACTTCCACCTTTCCTAATGCACCCCCTCCCCCACCCCCTTCCTCTCACATCCCCTCCCTTCCCTAGTAAGCTTCTTATTAAAAGCCCAAGTATTCTAAATCTCCACCTGTGCAAGACAATTACTCCTTCACTTGATAAGCTGATCTGTCATTTATGACAACATAGCACCTTCACAACTGATAAAAAAATAACACCAAAAAATAATATAAATAATATTATATAAATAATCACCCTATGTATATATACGTAGAGATATTTCACCTAGGGGAATATTGCGGTAGCAGACTTTAAAATCAAACCATCTGTATATTTATCTTCCCAGTTTAGTTGGGTAAATAATTATGATATTGGCTGTAATTAAAAGAGATTGTTTTTGACATATAAATTAGTCACCCATTCAATTGATGATGATTGGTAGCAAGTTTAATTAAATTGCCATCCGGACTTTATACCGACATGTACATAGCAGAGTTAATTGTCGCTGACTAAATTTCACCGCGGCCGTGTACGTAATTGCATGTTCTCAATACCAGACAGTCGTTTGAAGATAGTTAGCGACATGGACACTGAAGTTAATCAATTCAATAAAATACTTTTTGGAAATAGAGCAAATGATTAATAGGTCATATGCGTGTCGGGTTTGAACTAAGTACAGGTGAAAATTGAAGACTAAGTTTGTAAGGCTTTGGGTTTCAAAAAATATACCATGCGTGGCCAGATATTTGAAGGGTATTTGAAGCAAAATAATAAACATGGACTGGGTGTCAATTTGGGGAACTGGTTTATGTGGGGGTGGGCGGGTGGGAGGAGAAGGGGACACACAAAGGAACACTGGACATGACATAAAGACTTTTGCATATTTCCATATCTCAGCCAATGCCCTGGGTTCCCTCACTCATGACTAACATGTCAAAATCACCAACCATGCCTAAATACTGCTGTTTCTATTAACCTTCCTATTCTTACAAAGCCATGAATTAAAGAGAATGCCAAGTTTTTAAGGAGATCTCCCAGAGCCTCCCCCCCCCCCCCTTACAAAAAAAAATATTTTACTGGCAAAGAAAAAAGCCGCGAAAAAGGTGTGAGTGGTGAGATGTGCAGTGGAAAGTTAGAAATACTGCAAAATATATCATATTCATGAAGTATACAATCTGCTACTTTATGAAAGTTAAACGATATAAAGAGCTGTCAAAAGATAAAACATGTCTGAACATTTTGGATATAACCACTTAATGCAGATTTTTAATTAAAGAACATTCCTCCTTCAGTTATTCAAACTTTTGAAGAAGGCCAATTCAATAATCAACACAACTTTCAGAAATAACTAGAAATGAAATCTAGAAATTTGCGAGAGGCTACTGTACCCAGAACTTTCAACCCACCCCCTCCCCCTTCCCCCAATGTTCCTATGGAGGATTTGGGGGACGGAATGACCCGAAAACTACGGGGATAAAACAAAGCTCCCTCGTATCCTCTCGGTCAATGGCCTATTTTCTAATCTCTACGTATCATGTCATTGACTTTGTAAACCATAATAAAAGAAGAAGACCTAGTCCTATCAATAAATTCAATGGGGGATTGGAAAAGCGAATGAGGCATCAGACAACCATGTCAAATATTATCTTCTCCTTTTATAGTACCACAGTGTCCATCCAATTTAACCCGTTTTTTATGTCAAGTCGGTACTATCGCACTAATCGGGCAGTCAAAGAGATTGAGGTCAGCGGGTCACTCGTCTCACTTTTCTTTTTCGAAAAAAGTAACTCTCATCTGGGGCAAACTCTGGTTTGGCCCTTTCCTCCCCAAAGTACAATAACTCAAGAAACCTTTCTTTTTAGAGTTGAGGTTTATTGGTGGGAAGAATAAGAGTGTAAAACACAATGTTTTACCAGAGATGTAGTAGTTCAATAGGGAAATGGGAGTTTAGGTCTATAAGGAGATGGGAACTGCTTGTCGGGGAATAAATTTTGTTACCTTCTAATTATTTATTTTGAAAGGAGAACCTCCTCTTACTTCAACAAAACTTTGATTCATTAGAGTATTAATATTGGTTTGGTGCTAATAAAAAGATGAACAGACTCGTTGAAGGATAAGAAATATATGGAGCTGGCCTCACATCCCCCCCCCCCCACCTTTATATCTCTTGTGATGACTTGATATATAGAGGTAGACCCACAAAACAAGCACTCTGAGAATTACTCAATAATCTGATTATAATGCAATAGATTTTTTTCGGGGTCATTGACAACTGAGCTGTATATAAGACTGCAAATCCAGAAGAAATTACAAATGATTTATGATTGTAAATATTTTCATAATCCTTTGTTCTGGACATTCTTCTTGTAGAGCTACATCTATGGTATCAACTTTTTTTTGTTGAATTTATTTATTTTTATTTGTTTGCATCAGAATGGATTCATGATCTGAAAGATAAGGACATATTAAACTTTACCCATCCTTTGGCAAGACAAGCAAAAAATATCAATTAGGTTGCAAAATCAACAGCAACAGGAAAACTTTGCTATATTAATAATGAGTTTTAAAGTAATTCTACTGTTTTTGGTAGAAAAATTGAAGGTATTTGTAAGCAATTCTGTACAGAACCCTTCAAGAATGTGTAGGACCCATATATCAAAAGTTGTTACCATTGAAAGACCCATATCAAAACATGTACCAATGTTGCAAGACAGTCAGTGATAAGTGGTAACAGAGACACAAAAACCAGGTATAAGCTTGCTTCCGATATAGATTAAGGTCAAAACAAACACCTTTAACATGGACCATCAAATCTGGAGTCCAGCTGATGTACTTCTGTTGCCATGGTTACAGCACATCTTTGAAGTTGTTGTAGTAGATGTATGCTGTTTTCACATTTGTCGCACATTGCAAAGTAATAAGTATGTGAATATGTGATATAAGAGGCCTTGTAGCCTACCGCTGAAGATAATTAAATATTACCACTATATTATATAACCTTCATTATAAGGCTTTCAAAATATCTTTTCTTGGGGACATTCATGAACAAACTCCTCTTGATTGGTTGAATATCTCCACATTTGCATAATTAGCTGCTCCTTTCTAGCAAGTTATTTACCGTTAATCTGAACATTACAGCAAAAACATTTTGTGTGCCATAATTTAATTTTAATGTGATGTTTTTATTTTTATTTTTGAAAAACTTGATGCCTACTTTCACTTTTCTTCCAGGTGCCATTTTGGTGGCTTAGAAGTAACAGGATAAATGTTCAGATACTGTACTAGGAATTAGATAGCTTATTGGCTAAAGACTAGTAAAAACTCAAAATTTGCCATCATCCAGGCTTCAATTACTTGCAAACTTAATTTTTTTAATTTATATTATGATCATATATCCATATTCCTGGAATTGTTTCTCAGCAACACATGACTTGACTAGAAGTTGTTAATATTTCTACTTCTAACGAGAATCGTCAACTTATTTAGCCCCTGTCTGTAGCACTGCTCTCTGGTCGGTAAAAATGAAAGTGCCCAGAGAGAAACCACGCATCACTTCTCTCCTGACAGTCACAGCTGGATAACTTTTTTTCCCCTGTAGACAATTTTTTTTTCGTTGTGATTTTTAAGAAAAAAATCTTCCCTTTTTTTGTTCTTTCTTGCCTGAGCACTGTTTGAGGAAGGGATGGGCGATGGCCTAAAGACATGTGACCATGCAGACAAAGTTAACGATTGATTTTCTGTTGATGAAATATAAATATTTACTCATGTGATTTTTATAATATGATCGCTGAATTTCAAAGAAATAAGTTGTTTTTTGGAAGTAACCATTTTTTCAAGGCAGCTTCATTGGCAAGGTTGTTTTTTTTTTTGCGCAATTTTTTTTTTGATAGCATTGTAAAGAAATGCGTAGTCTGACTTTTTCACCAAATGGATCGATCTTGGAGAATTGCGTGTTTCATGGTTTCTTTCCCTTCTTAAATCTGTGTGTTGTATTGAAACTGACTGTACTCCTTTAAAAAAATTACTAAAAATTCTAATAAATCAACCAAAACATGTTCCTTTAACTCAATCGATGGGAAAGCATTTCAGATCTTTATTACTTCAAAATACATTGTGTTTACATTGCATTCCAAATTTGGCAAGGATAAAATGATGTTGAATTGTGATCTCAAGGGTGGTGGTCTGTTATTTCATAGGAAGTTCAAAGAACATTGTTTTGGTTGAGTTATTAGAAATGTAAAACATTGAGTTAACATTAACATATAACCATTTAGCCTTAAAGGAGCATACCCAGGAGGTATTAAGCATATATTTTAAAAGATGAACATCTTGAAACCAGAAGAACCAGTAAGAGACATTACTAGTGCCAATTATTTTGGTTTTTGTTTCTTGGAATAAAACATATCAAAACTAAAATTTCTGCCTAAAAGTCATCCTTTAAGACTACAGGATATCTATATATATATTTGTGAATATTACATGGATTGGTGAGAAGTTTTAATTTTAAATTAATCAAGTAAATGTTTTTTTTTTTTTTTGTGAAATGCTATATAGATGTGAAGGCACATTGTTTCCCATGCAAACAGCTTGTATGGTATATGGTAAATGTAAATTCTTAACTTACTTCTTTGAGAAATATGACAAAATTCACTCCCTGAGGGTTTGGTTCTTCATGTGGAGTTACGGTAAATGTGGACGACCTTGAGAAGTGTGACATAATGTTATCTCATTTTACACACATAGCCTGCATTCCTCATTCCCCTCCTAACTTTCCACTCTGTTCCCTTTGGCTATAAGCAAACAATCTGCAATTTGCTCAAGACTTTAAATTCCAATAAAATATCTACTTTACTTACCCTACCAAAATTTCGAAAAGATATTTTTGAAAGGAATCGAAAGAGATTTAAGATATATCATCCTCTACAAATTTTGAGGTTCAATCATGAAATACCCTTACTAATCCCTTCAACTGTCATACAAACGTACAGACACTAAGAAAAACACACACACAGACAAACTTCATCCTCATTCACCCATCACAACCACCTGCTTCAGACTATAGATATGTAGAAGTACAGTATTGTAAAACAGACCTTATAGTAGTACTTTAATGTGTATATGTGTATATAGTAAAATTGTACATTAGATCTATGGAGATTATATTTTCAGGTCGCTCTCCCTGTCCTAGAAAGATCAAAACTTGGTGAACTTTGACCTTGACGGTAACATCTGCAAATCATGTAAAGGGAGGAAATATGACAACACCCTGAATTTTACAACCTCTTTGCCTAATCCACATAGGAAATTATCTGTCATCAAGGATACTATAGAGAGAGAAAAAAAAGTTTGAAAGGGTAATATCTCCTACCACACAGAGTTGAGAAACCCACAAAAAGGTTTACATGGCTGGTTGGAAATGTACAGTTTATGTTGATAACGAATGCAAACATTGTACACATGAGCTGGCCATAATAATGTTAAGGGAAAAGTTCCGGTAGAGAGTCCAATCTGTTTTTGAACATACTGTGTAGTGTAAAGGGAGCCACAGGAACAGAAGGCCAAGTTAACAGGTCATCTATTAGGAGACTTGGGCAAAATCAAACTAACACAAGATAACAATTTACTTCGGTAAGTTGCACATCACCTCCACAATATTACAGGTTCCATTAACTTAATTATTGCCCTAATGTAAATAGTTCTGAAGTACTCAGTAGCGTAAAGCATATCATACAATTATTTGCTGGAAAATGTGATAACTCTGAAACAAATAGTTATGATGTCATAGATGCACATTAATTGGTAAGGGAGGTGTGGGGGGGGGGGGAGGGGGAGATTAAGAAATATGTTGTTATAACCTCTTGTTTTTGTGTTTTTCAAAAAGCAAAATATAGACGGCTGGGAGGGTGAGGCAAATATATCAGTATTTATGATTGTTTCACAGCAATGGGTAATGCCATCCTTAAATAGAAGTGGAAATTAAGGGTAGTACCATAATAATTGAAAACTCCATAATTATTACTTCTGTACAGTATATCCTTCTTTTGTAAAATCATTTTAACAATAAAAAAAACTTAAAACCTTTATAGCTGACTTTTGTCACCTTCTTAAAAATAATTTACCTTTTTCCCCCACTTCTTGTCACCACCTACATAGAGTTGGTGTAAAACAACTTTTTTTTAACAGCTTTGCTACTACTCATCTGACTCCCAATAAACTTAACCACTAACAGCTAAATAGCAAACAGGGAGGTTTTTCCATTTCCTGTCCTTGAATTAGCGAGAGGATTAAGACAGACCCCTAATCAAATCCATCAAACTTAAATTGTTTATTTTAAGGTTTCCAAATTTTGTTGCTACTTCCTCTCTGACAACCAATCGGTGGCAGGGCTCTGGTATATGTCAGAGCATAAAACGACTTCCTAAAGTTGACTTGACTCTAGTAAGAGAACAAACTTGCGACCACAAGTAGTGGCAGCAGATAAAGATATTGACAAATTTATGACAGTTTGGATCTGTTTACATCTGACAGGGAAGGTTACTGAGAGGAAGAAGAAGAGGCTGATTTTGATCAAGACTGAAGTGGCTGTTAACTTCCTTTCCCCAGATTTCGCACCTTGTTTTTACCTAACAACAGACCACAGACAAGAATTTAGTGTCACAGGTGGGGTGGCTTACATCCCTCTAACTGCCAGCTGTATAACAGAGAGCATTTTACCAGTATCTTCTCCTTCTCCTTACCCCTAGGTTCACCCTTATAATCTCTTAGCTAGGGAGCTACCAACAGAAGCCCTATATTCTGTCTGTGCACCTAATATCAGATCTCTCCAATATAATAACTTTCAGTATGATGTCATTCCCAATGATGTCATAGTGTGGTGCCTTTCTTTATAGTGCTTAGTTAAAACCTCTGTTTAAGGAGAGAGGTAAACATGTAGACAGAGTAACTTCCTGTCCCATCCTCTGGAATCCATTGTCAAGAGTTTATAAGGTGTAACTTTCACCAGTTGTATTCAGTGGGATTCAACCTGCAGGAGCAGTGCTTAGCACGAATCCCTCAATAAAGTTTACTTTTTCCCCCTGACAAGCTCACTGTACTCAGTAGATATCTAGCCAGTTGAAGATCTAATATACCATTTCATTCAACTACTTGTTCATGTCCTTTCTTCTTGGCCACATACCACTGTGACAGCTATGAAGAGAGATACTTGCTATGTTATGCACAGGGTTGATCACCCAACACTGGTTATGTTAAAGCAGCAATTTGCGTTGATTCTCAAGATTTTCCAATACTAGGATACTATACCAATGACGTAAACTAAGCTAACTGTAAAGTTTCAACTCAAACTATTCCCGAAAAGTGCAAAAAATATGACGTTTTCTGATGTTCGTATTTTGAATCTTTGACTTCGATAGACTCCTCCCACTTATAGGAACCTTGTGAATATGTATAACGGACAAGGTACTTTGAATAGCAAGGTAAACAGTAAACAAAAATCAGCTGAGGAGATGTACGTACCGCGCGAAGGGAAAGTTACGCCATATCTCATTGCATACGATGCCCTAAAAACCCAAGCAAATTCGTCGCTCCGCGAAAATAAAACAGCAAGGATACATAAGAGAGAAAGTCATGGAACCAGAAGAACCCGATCGGTACGTAACATTCGCGAGAACGATATTGTATCACTCTCACTCGGTGTTACATAGGCTAGTTACTGTAGTACAATCAGATCTATTAGTGTGTGACTTACACTGGTTAGGCCTGAATAACGTTATGTACACGCTGTGCATCGTGCACTAAAAGCAATGTATCTATGTGTGTAGCGCAATGGGGGCCGTTAGTTTCCTCTCTTGAAAAACCTTAGTTTCCTCCTCTAACAACATGGAAGAAAATAACGTTTTTCAGGAGAGGAAAGTAACGTCTCTCAAGGGAATGCAATAAGGCATATTGGCTAGGCCATGTGGAGATTTAAGTAGTGCTTTGCAGCAAGGGATTACCATGCCAATGAATGAGTCTATTTTTAGCGCCAACTCATACATAAACATCTCTTCACTGATTGGTTGAATTTGAATAGGCGGTTTTGTAGAGCTGCATGTGATAAATACTAAATGATTCAATGTGTCAGGGAGACACTTTCTCAGAATCATATAAAAGCCTTAATTACTTGCTAATTAACGTTCGCTGTGGGGAAAAAAGTATGAGAAAGTCTTAGTTTTGTCTTTTGTGATTGTATTATGATAATAACTTGATAGATTCGGAAAAATTGAGAAAAACGGCGACTCAACGCAAAATGCTGCTTTAACAATTATAACATGATCATGACATCATTCCTTCTTCATCCTTCCCCTTTCCTCCCCTCTATCTTGCCCTTTCTATCCCCCCCCCCTCCCTTTCTCATCTCAAATCCTTATCACCCTTCCCTTCCCCCTTCCATAATTTCCTTTCCCATCATATTTATTTCACTTTCCAACAGTAACATTTAAGACCCTAGATCATATACATACAGTACACAGCTGTTTGTAAATACACAACCAGCAGACTGGACTTATAATGAGATCCACCGAACATGATCATTACACATGTAATGTAATGTACATGAATGACTAACAAATACAGAGTCAAGTTTAATACTTTGTAAGATACAATTTAATCATTTGTATTTTCAAGAGACAACTTAAAATATTTCTGTTTGATTCCTAGTTTCTTTTTTCCCCTTGGTTTCCTTTGTCTCTTTCCTACTTTGTAAAGCGCTTTAAACACTGTATTAAGCGCTATATAAATGTAATTTTTTATTATTATTATAAGAATGATCCTTCATACATCTCAGGACCATCAATCTAGCTTGCTTGCAGTATACCTACTGCATACAGATCATTAGATCAATGCCTCATTCGAAAGCAACACAAAAATCGAGAGAAAATCGGTTGACTTTTTTTATTTATAAAAACAGATCATAACATGTTAACGATATACTTCAATTCTTTCAAAGACAAATTACATTCAATTTCATCGTTTACGTACGATATTACTCTATTCTCCGTATATAGTTACTAGAAAGATTTTCAAAACCATGAATTAACGCTAAACAATATGAAACAAAATGGCATCAACCTGATATTAGTCGTTAAAGGAGTATTCCAACCATGAAAAACATATACATTTCAAAGGTGAAAAGCTTGAAAATAAGCTTAAAGAAACATCACCTGCACCATTTTAACTATTAATTTTTATTTTCTTGTAAGTAATATGATATATATATCAACACAAAATTTTCTGCCTCTAAAGTCATCCATTTACAAACTGTGACATATTTTACAAGCAAGCTCCATATAATTTGCCCCTAGAATAATAACAGATAGCAGGTGATCTGTAACAGAATTTGTATAAGCACCACTTTAAACTTAGTGTCTGAGCAAACCAAAACTATTCCAAAAATAAAAAAGTTTGTCTTCTTCTTCTTCCTTTTCTCCTGGCTTTTTTTTTTTTTTTTTAAAACATAATTGTTCAAAAGTTAGATCCCCTCAGGGGAGACTGGGGTGGCTGACATTTCCTCTCCAGACTAATATGTAATATCCATTCAATACCATTTATAATACCCAAAGAATAAATATTAAACCCTTTAAGCACAAGCAGATTGGTATCTAGGGATTGAAAAAAAAGAAAAGAAAAAAAAACCTCAATTCACATTGGCCTCCCAATCCATTTATTTAGAGAAATAAAAGCTACTCTGAGACTTGAAATATGACAGTGATATTTGATTTCAAAATGACCTAAGAACAACATTGGTGGGTATTAATGGCCTAGCTAGATTGGAACACTTCAAGTCCCAACGGAATATAAGCAGTTGCCTGAAGGGAAACATATGCCAAGCTTGACAATGACTTCACAACCCATGAATGGTACAAACCCAAGTTGCATATTTCATACTGACTTTCTTTCCAGGAAGAAAAAAAGAAGGGGTTCTTTACAAAAAAGATCAGAAAGTTTGGGAGCTCATCAAGACAAGTGACTTGGCATGACTTTTGGGTAGACTGTGGAAGATCTTTACAGCCCCAAATCTGCTAGGATGTTACATACTGGTCACTTAATATTCATACTCAACAAGCAGTTATTTTACATAAATTATCTGCAGACCATTTTCTCCCCTCATGGGAACAAAATACTTATCTACTTCCAACATTCCTGGTGAGTATAGTAATATCGTCTGGAGGGGTTGAAACATTCAGGATAGTACTTTTCAAAAAATCAGGGAGCCCAAGACAGTCTTGACATTGGGGAAGGGTCAGATCAAAGTTAAAGTGTTGAAATTGCTTGCCTAAGTGAAAATCGATGCTGTGAAATTATTAACGAGGTCACACAGTCTCTCCCTCAACCGTTATCGGGAAATTTATATCAACTCCTTAGATGTCGTTCTGGTGAAAATAATGCAGATGAGTTGAGTTTTTTTCTTCTCCCAAAATTGTAAAGAGCAAAACAATTGTTGCTGGGAACGGCTTCAAACCAAATGACCTCATGGTTACAAGCCCTGAACTCCGACTCAGTTATTCACGTTGGTTGGAGATCTCTATGTAGCCATTTCTTGTTTTGTCGGGGCGGGACAAAGGGGGGGGTACTATCTGAAAGTGTAAAAAAGTCTGTCTGCATCAACAGATTCCATGAATGACCCAAGAAAGACTATAGCAAATCATTTCTGTACATGAAAATATCCTCCTCCCAGGAGGAGAAGGGGAGGAAGGGGTAGGGGAAGGGGGAGGGAGGAGGGGGATTGGGCTATTTTTGGAGGATTACTATTCATCTTACACTCTATTCAGATCTGCACAGCTCACTAAACTAAACTGACCAAACTGATCACCCATAACCTACGTACGCACCTTGCATTTTGTGACTACCTGGTCTAACCTGTACCAGAGATTCTGCTGTTGTGGTTACATCAGTCCTCCAGTGGGTAAATACTAATGATTTTCTCTCATTGGCTGTACAGAAAAAACCGTTCATGAACTAGGATTCCTGATGTTGTGGGTTACAGGTAAGGTACTCCCTATCAGGTACCAGGATCCCCCGGATAGCTACTAACATCTTGTTTTCATTGGACAATTTCTCAGCCTTGGGGTGATTTTTTAATTTCGTCAAATATTATAAAAATATCAATTATTTTAAAGCCTTTGATTGATTGACATGTAACTTTTGTTGCCTTCCAGGGTTGATATATATCAGTAATGAAGAAAAAATGGGAGACTTTGGATGAAGGGGGATCAGCGTGAAAATTATGTCACATCTTGTGACTTTCTGATTCGGTAATTGCTTCGAGGTACTGGTTGACAAATATCTCACAAATTCTTTTTCTTGTGATTTCGGTGACGAAAATGTTTCAAGTTTTGGAACAGATAGTCACAGTTTGTGGTGTAAAAGATGAAACCCCTTGCTGGGAACTAAGATTCGTTACAACATGTGCAGCTCTGTGTGAGCTCGCAACTTCTACCACACATAGTGTATGTCCATGCTGTTGATGACTTTTCTGTGTTATTTATAGTTTCATATTAATTTTTCTGGCAATATATACGCTCTTCAAGCATGATTTTCTAAAGCTTTTTCCCTTACAGCTGGATACTTTAATACTCAGAGGTGGAGATTCTGTGAGCTATGACAAACTTTGTGAGACTTTCCAGAAATACCTCGAACTAAACACAGACACTTTGGGTGGTACAATAAGGAGGATTATTATCTTGGGAACAGGAGGGGGGGGGAGGGGGAGTAGACCACAATTAAGTGGTAGCTACATCAGTCAAGAACATGTACTAAATGGTTCCCAAGTAGCTCTATGTCTACAGTACAGTAAGATTTTGGATGGGGGAAAATCCTTCCCAGCAAAGGAGTTTTTAATTTGATTTGCATGTTTGCAATATTTCTTTATGAACACAATAATTTACATACACATGGGTTGATTTTAATATTGTTGCTACTCATCCTCAACAGCCCCACTCCCCCTCCTACTTGCATCCGCCCCCCCCCCCTCTATGCAGTGTATCCCTGTCCCACTCTGTGTCACCTTCCCTTCTGATTCACATGCATCCACCCAAACATGTTAGAATGCAGCTACAATTTTCTAATACAGATTTTTAATACTTATCCTAATATTTACATAGATCTACTCTATATTAAATGCATTTATTCTGGATCTATCTGCAATATATGTCCAAATTGTAGATCAATTGTAACCAGTAACCTCTATAGTGATATCACAATTTTAGATACATCGGCCTGGATCTGGAGTATCGGTCTGGAACACAGTTATTTAATGACGTTAGGGATGCTAAATGTATTTTAGATCCTCCTGCAAGCAGGAACTCACGAAGAAGCCTCATTGGCTTATCAAAGCCGCAAGCTGACAATAGTCAGTCTCTTACATTCATATTTAAACATCCATGATTATGAATTGTCAACGTACATTAATCTTGGAGTGATTCGAACCGGGGACCTTATGATTGGAAGGCACCAGCATAAACCACTGACCTAACACTCAACCAAATCACACGCATGTGGGAGCAGCCAAAATGGCTTATTACATAATATCGCTTCACATCGGGTGGCTATCCGATTTTACAGTTTTAGATCATATCAAATTGGCTTTATTTTTTGTGAACAATTTGGAAGACCATTTCAGATGGGAAAGAGACATTATCCCAGCATCTTGCCTTTGAAACTCCTTCAAACTAATATTATAATTATAAGATGTCTAATGAATTTTCTGCCCTTCAATGATGAAACTTACTCAGTTTGAATACTAAATCAGAAATGAAACCAAAGAAATTATAGTTATTGGTTCGCTAAAATATTACTGATCCACATTCCTGACTGCAGACACAGTGGAAGTAACATTAAGTACTGTACTCTTATGGTACATGCCATAATAGTCCACAGTATCGCAGGGAATCATTTATCCACTATCGCATCGCAAAATGTTATGCATAGTGGTCAAATTGGTATATATACAAGTTCAAGGATGGGTAGCAGTTTGTTTCTTACACAGGCACCATAGTATGTTATAAGACACAATATTCAGAGACCTCAAAATTGCTATACAAAATTTGAACACTAAATTATTCCTGTATTTACTACTATTCAATATGTATACCGTACATGAGACTATACCTCTATCCGGCAACTTTGTAAAACAACACATGGGAGCCAAACAAAATTCCCCTGGGACCAACAGATAAAACTGTCTACTCCTCTCCCAGAATGCATCTCAATCAGGGGCCAGTTTGAGCAATAAGTAGGTTGGGCAATAAATTTAGCTAGGAGGAGGGATCTGGTAACAAAGAAAATATGTTTAAGATCAATTTGTCAAAAGTTTGCTTCAGGTTGAAGTTTGGTAAATGATCCATCAACAGATCATTAGACGGTTCGCTGAAAATATGGAGACTTTGAGACATAACCCCCAAAAAAAAAAAACCTAAAAGAGTCAACTAAATTTTGTTGACTTTCATCTACATAAAGGGAATAAAGGGGAAAAAAAGGGACAAAATATTCCTCATTAGTGGTCCTGATTATGTAGAACTGGGGTTCCCCAGAGGTGCAGATAAAGGCAGGAAATAATTGGCCATGAAACAGACCCTGTTTACTGCCATGTTAACAAGTACTGTACAGGTTTGCCTTTGTGTCTCAGCATGTACTGTACTACTGAGTGTAGTTACACGCCCATTGCATGGTACAAATATGTTGACAGACATGATCCATTCGATAACGAGAGAGAGAGACAGAGTGAGTAAGTACTAGATGGTCTGTAGCTTCAAAACATGTAACATAGTATGTCTTTAGAAATGTCATTAAAACATGAGGTAAACAACACATAAAACATGATCGAAAAAAAGTTACAAAGTGGTAAAACACACAGTTATGCATTTGTTATCAGTTATATGTATTGTTTCTACAAGACCCAGAAAGTTAAATATATAGCTCTACTGCTACATGTTCATACTTAAGACTGTAAATAATTAAAGTACTGAAATTAGGTAGCCTCATGCTATAAGGCATTATGTTTTTACAAATGAACATTATGCAACAATGAACATTAACAGCCAGTGATAATTATGTTCAATTCTAAGAAAGAAAATTTGTTGTCAATCTCATCTTCTGATAGTAATAAATACAATATGGCCCTCTATGTTTTGCCAATAGTTTCCACAACAATGTTCTTTATTTGGGTCTATAGGTGACGATTTGAACGCTACTGCACATCAACAACCTGATTCCTGAAGTCAACTCTCCCATCCCTCCCCCCCCCTACTTTCCCTCCCTCCCCTCCTACTTTCCCTCCCTCCCCCTTTTTGCCCAGTATTGCCAAAATGCTTTCTCCCATCTGTCTCACTCTCTGTGCATATTAAAAACACTCTTTGCCTGCACACATATATACAAATTTCATGCATAATTGTAACTACATTATAAACATACTTAAATACAATTTTCTAAAATTCATAACTGTTACCAGAAATGGTTATAAACTTAGCCAAATATGCTATACACATAACCAAAATAGGCTGGTCATTGAGGTCAAAATGTTGAATCAATTTTGTTCCAGTGTGCCCCTCAGGGCTTTCAATTTCAACAGTTTAACTGCATGGCTATTTGTATAGCTCAACCATAACTTTGTGGATACTAGATAAGTTTACCTGCTAATCACAGGCAAGGTGTCTGTCTATCTCCTTGCACCACTAAGAGACAAAACACCTGTCGTAAATTTGTAAGATAATCGCTAATATTCTCATATTTGATACAAACAAAACTTTCACAAGCCTTAAAGGATCACTTTCAGCGTTGAGCTGTCATAGTTCAACCAACATGGACAATCTGTGCGCTAGTATTATTATTATTATGCTATAATACTATAACAGTTTTCAAGATATTCACCTTTTAAAATATAGGCTGAAAATGCTTCTTTATTACGATTGACTGGATGATATTGGCTTCTCAGTCCAGGCCTAAATATTACTGATAATTCATATATAACAGTACTCAGTTTTGCAAACGTTTAGGCCCGCAACCCAGGAGCATGCATGAGGACTGACAATATTATAATAGAAGAATAAACATATTTGAAGAACATTTGCCATTATGACATCACAGACCACTTTATGCTATGATCTTCTCCATGGAAACAACCAGGGTTTAGCTAGTCAAAAATAAGTTCCAGTAAATCAAAATATACCTCGAATTATGCACAAGATATTGAGATGTGGTGGCAAATCAAAGCAAACATCGCTACTTGTAAAAGGACTTGTTGGATTTGATCTGACAGCTGACCTCCCAGCAAACACATGTTTTCATAACATTTTGAAAAGATAGTGGAAATGTCATCAGAAAAGAATTTCTAAATAATGTTTTCATAAAATTTTTACAAAATATCATACGAGAACATTAAAATGTTCACTTACACTTTACATAATGTCTTTTAAACAACATTTTACATGCATGTTTTATGGATGTTTTAAAAATATTCTTCAGAAAACCAGAAATTAATGAAAGGAACTGCAAAATATGAACAATTTTCCCATTTTATGATAGCCATGCTCCAGCCACTTTCCTAGCGACTTAACATTTAACATTATTTAGACATTATTACTAATATTAAACACAATATTTGTGCAAACATCTTCCTGATATTTTAAAAACATATGTTTGCTGGGGGGAATTTATGAATAATAATATACACATTAAAACTTTACAACAACTTCAGAATCTCAACAATGTGTTTGGATATTGATATATATATATATTTTTTTAAATAAACTTGCTAATGAGTTCTAAAGGAAAAGGCAAGTACTTGATAGGACAGACATCATACATTCCAAATCACCTTAACTCTGTCTGTCATCATCACAGGTTGAGCACAATTACCTGCAACAGTGCAACGACAGCCATCCATACCTGACTCTCATGAATTCTGACTCACCTCTGGTGGAAATGTAAACCTTGTGGCTTTCTTTGAATAAATTCTTGTAAAAATGGTGTACGTGTGTAGGAGGTGTAGAGGATCTATGATACACTTGGCCTACAAATCCATGCATTATGTGTGATCAATGCCACAACATGCGCTTGGGTTATTTGGCCTGCGGGCGAAATGATACCTGCTCTTTATAATGTGAAAGTAAACACAACCTATACCTATCTAATAAAATTCAAATAAAAAGATATACATCTCCCAAGGGCAGCTTCTACAGAAGAAATATATATATAGACCTGATCAAAAATTGTGGTGGCAGACATATGATGCACCGATATAATGTCCTTCTTTCTGTCAGACTAATTTTTATTTTATCTTTCATTATCTTTTCTTGAAAGCTACTGCTTACCACAAGTTCCACAACTTTCATATGAACAATAGAACCAATTGCTTTATTGACAAAGCATTAAAAATCTAAAAATACACAGATTTATAGGTCAATTTTACATCCCCATTTTTTTTTTTTTTTAAATTTTATTCTGGTTGCCTTTGCCAATAATCCTGAGCACTTCATATCAAATCAATCCACAGGTCTCTTTATATATATATTTGATTATATTGTAAAGGTTATGCAGTACAGTGTTGAATATAAACTATGGACCATTCTGTATAATTCTTGCCCATAAATGTACTAAATCAGCTGATAATTGGCTTAATTAAAGGTCTTTCGCAAGGCCCAATTTGAAGAAAGGGCCTGGGGCCAATGGTTATCCCATCCCCCAATAAATTTCAAATCTCTCAGTTTGTCCATTGCAACAGAAAATATACAGCGAAGCCACCCCCCCCCCCCACCATATCGCAAACCTGAGTTACCTGAAGGGCCCCTGTTAGTCTTGTTAAGACCCTAGTATGTACAGCCTAGGGTACCTTTCTTATTCACAAAGCTATTTTCCCATATCTATTTGCTGTACTGCCCAAAGAATGCCCACGACAATGTTTTAGATTGATACTAGGGTCTTGCACATTTCTCCCAAGCTATCTTATGTTTTTCTTTGATTTTGGCAGATTTGCTTCAGAAAAGTGAAGAAGCCAGTCAGGTTTGCCAATTGGGCTCACTTCCCCCTCAAATGTTTATTCAAGCCCTGCCTCCTGCAGTGAACAATCACTTGGCCTTAGATTGGTTTGTTATTTCGTAACAATAATATGAATAAAGATTTTGTGGTTTGCATAAATTCACGCCCCTCTTTGGAGAAATGTTCGAGACGTTTGTATCGGACAGATCCTCGGGCATGTAAAATACAGTGGGCAAGCACATTTGTGGTAGGCAGAAATTGACTCTGAGGCATGTACAGTTTGCAGGATAGAAAAAGAGTACTACAAACGACTTGGCTAAGACTAGGCCCCTGTCAGTATTGGTTCCAAGTGTAACTGTGTGATACCAATAATTAAGATTGTGTGCAGTTATAGTTACATTTTATCAATGAGGATAAAACCTTTGAGGGTAATAGTAAAATGTAAAGGAAGGAACTGTCTCGCTTACAAAATTCAAAAAAATTGAATGGAATAATTGATTTTTCCATTTTTTAGCACAAGTTTGCAATTTTGAGCAAAAGCTCAAAGGTTTGATCAAATTGATGAGATAAGATTTAAAAAAAAAAAAAAAAAAAAAAAAAAAAAAAACCTGTTTAAAGTTGTAGCTAAATGTAACAAGCTAATGGCTAAATTTAACCTATTTTGATCTATAAACTCCTTAAACATTCCGGAATTTCTTTTAAATTCCAACGCTACATAAGATGAGAACAGTTTCCATCCGTCTTGTCTGTAACATCTTCTCATGGTTGTTTCTTTCTTTCTTCACACCCTAGCTTCGTCGTAACT
>JAIPMN010021854.1:0-23585 GCA_020650975.1 Apostichopus californicus | reverse complement strand
TCTGAGGCCACCTGGAAATGCAAAAAAAATCCAAAAAAAGACCCCTCCCCCAGGCCGGCCATCAGTCTTCAGCCCCCCCACTCAAAAGTACTTTCCTACGCCACTGTTGTGAACCATATGTCAGTGGTGTTCAGAATTATCTTAGAGTGTGCATGGCTAGTTGCTTGGATTTGACAATTCAAGGGTAAGTTGGTGAGAATAGAATGATATAAGACTGGGTGCTTAGAATCATTTGATACAAGGCTAGGTTAGTAGAATCATATGATACAATGCTAGGTTAGTAGAATCATATGGTATAAGGCTGTGTTGGTGGATTACATGATACAAGGCTAGGTTGGTGGGATTATATGATACAAGGCTAGGTTGGTGGGATTATATGATACAAGGCTAGGTTGGTGGGGTTTTATGATTCAAGGCTAGGTTGGTGGGATATAAGGCTAGGTTGGTGGGATTATATGATACAAGGCTAGGTTGCTGGGATTATATGATATGAGGCTAGGTTGGTGAGATTATGATTCAAGGCTGGGTTGGTGGGATTATATGAATCAAGGCTAGGTTGGTGGGATTATATGATACAAGGCTAGGTTGGTGGGATCATATGATATAAGGCTAGGTTGGTGGGATTATATGATACAAGGCTAGGTTGGTGGGATTATATGATACAAGGCTGGGTTGGTGGGATTATATGATACAAGGCTAGGTTGGTGGGATTATATGATACAAGGCTGGGTTGGTGGGATTATATGATACAAGGCTAGGTTGGTGGGATCATATGATAGAAGGCTAGGTTGGTGGGATTATATGATACACGGCTAGGTTGGTGGGATTATATGATACAAGGCTGGGTTGGTGGGATTATATGATACAAGGCTAGGTTGGTATGATGATATGATACAAGGCTAGGTTGGTGAGATTATATGATACAAGGCTAGGTTGGTGGGATTATATGATACAAGGCTGGGTTGGTGGGATTGTATGAAAAAGGCTAGGTTGGTGGGATAATATGATTCAAGGTAAGGTTGGTGGGATTATATGATACAAGGCTAGGTTGGTGGGATTATATCATACAAGGCTAGGTTGGTGGGATTATATGATATAAGGCTAGGTTGCTGGGATTATATGATACAAGGTTGGATTGGTGGGAGGAGGATGGGGAAGTCCTCCCTCCAATTGTCTTCAATCTTAAATATTCTTTCTGAAAACAAATGTTTTTGTTTTTACCTAAACCACTTTTTCTTTTGGTATATTTGCAGTGCTGAACACTACAAGGCTGTTGTAGACTACTGTAAGAAATACCCCACTGCTGAGAAACTTGTCAAGGTACTGTATTTATATAACACTTTCTACAATTTTTTCATCGTGCAACTATTAAATTTCACAGAACCCGTGAAACATACAGACGATAGAGCAATTATTTTGATGTTGTTTTATCATTTGACAGGCGGAACTTGAAGTGTGTGAAGACATGGTGCAGTTTGCTCCAATCCGTATTGACAGTATGAAAAGGGGAGTATTATATTAAATGGTTTCATGGAAAGATTCCGACCGTAGTGAGGCCAAGTTGCACAATTCAGCTGGTTTTTGCGGTCTAGTCCTCCTGGAAAGGTATCGGTTTACTGCCACGATTTATGGTTACATTTGGTGTGGATCAGCAAAGCCTTTCAGAAAAATAATTGACTTGAAAAGTTCTGAAAATTTCCAGTTGTGAATTGAATAGATCATTTACCACAAACGATTAATCAGAGGAAACTTAATATTCGTGTTCTTCTCACTTGACTCTGTTTTGAGTGTTTCCGATTAGATTTTAACAGCAACGAGGCTGTAATTTAGCCTTAAAACCTTGGACCTGCAGAAGGCCTCTATTTATATAAAAATTTGTCAGATGGCTTCTAGTGTTTGGATGTCTTGCTTGTCACAAGAGAGGGACAAAGTGAAGGGAATGATAAATGAATGTTGCATGTTGGATGTGACCAAAAACACAAGAAGGCCCAACTTTGAGATATTCTTGAGGGCAATTGAATTGATAATTGAATGTTGGATTTGGAAAATATTGAAATTGTCCATTGGCAACAGATTTTATTTTCATTGTTTTAAGTTGGACATGTTTGATGGTAGTCTGCTCTACTTTCCATGGGCTTTTTATGCAATATAATTATGAACATAGCTTCAACCTTTCCTTCCTTCCTTGATGCATTTCATTGCAGTTACCCAAATGCTAAGTTATTGTTTTCCTGTTTTCTTAAGAAGCATTTTGCATTCAACGAAAGGAAGACAGAAATGTGTGGAATCGATCAAATCATGTATTAATTTTATGCAAGTTATATCCAGAAAGTGTTCAACATTTTGATGATGTGTGTGGGCAAAAATCATCATTCTGTATAAAGCAGTTATGTTTGCAGTGTACTGTATTATCTGGTGGCACAAAAATACATGAGCACAAAATGTAGTCTTGTAAACATGTAACCTTAGTGTCACAAGTTAATGTTAAAATAGTGAATAACTTGTTATGCTCCCCCCCCCCCCTTTCCAAAACCACAAGAAAAGGGACACTTAGCATAGATCTGTTCAAAAGAGTTGCAATTTGCATCTTTCCAGTTACTTGACATAAAATAGGGTGTGAGTTATTGTGATTGAAAGGAGTGTGCAGAGTAATTTCATTGTTACTGACTTACGTTGCATTAACAAGCAACAGGACCCAAGTCTCTCTGAGTCGGCAACCCAAAGTCAAGTGACTTTAGTCATGCCTGACTCACCAACATACTGTAGCAAGGACTTACATCAGTGGAAGAGTTGTTTGAAGAGGACTAAGTAAGTTAATGATACTGCATACTAAACTCTGGATAATATTTCAGTAATATCAGCACCAATTTTTTGCTGTCAAAATATTAAAGTGTAAACACACTGAGGGTATTGATTTAGCATATTTTCTGAACCCTAAGTGATTTGTAGGCAACACTATAAGTAGTAAGTAATGGCCTTGTAGATACAGGTAAATGATAGGGTTAGCCTTCGAAATAAAAATCGAAGCTAACTTGGGCACACATCAAAAACAATAGTATTATCTCTAAAGTGATTGAACTAAAAATTTAGACTGGACTCTGACGTTCCATAGAAAAAAAGGCTGTGGTTAAAACAACGATGACTTACAAAACACTGTGGTACAGAATGAGTATTTATTAGGATAACATGTACTCTGTTAACATACATAAGATGTTCTGTTAACATGCATAGATGTATGCTGTTAACATACATGATGTTCTGTTAACATGCATACGGTGTATTCTGTGAACAACATACATATGATGTTGTTTACATGCATAAGATGTACTCTGTTAACATGCATAAGTTGTTCTGTTAACTTGCATAAGATGTATTCTGTTGACATACATATGCTGTATTCTGTTAACCTACATAAGTTGTTCTGTTAACATGCATAAGATGTTCTGTTAACATACATAAGATGTTCTGTTAACATACATATGATGTTCTGTTAACATGCATATGATGTTCTGTTAACATGCATAAGATGTATGCTGTTAACATACATATGATGTTCTGTTAACATGCATAAGATGTATGCTGTTAACATACATATGATGTTCTGTTAACATGCATAAGATGTATTCTGTTAACATACATAAGATGTTCTGTTAACATGCATAAGATGTACTCTATTAACATACATATGATGTTCTGTTAACATGCATAAGATGTACTCTATTAACATATATATGATGTTCTGTTAACATGCATAAGATGTACTCTGTTAACATACATAAGATGTTCTGTTAACATGCATAAGATGTACTCTGTTAACATGCATAAGATGTTCTGTTAACATGCATAAGATGTACTCTGTTAACATGCATAAGATGTTCTGTTAACATGCATATGATGTTCTGTTAACATGCATAAGATGTATGCTGTTATCTGTAGGAGTGACTTGAGATGAATTGGGTAGATGACTGGACGTTGTGGTTCAACCACAGACTCAAACGTGTTAATTGTGTCAGCACTGGCCTTGACATGAATCTTGTAGGGCATTATTCCCAACATCAAACAACATTTTAATAATAGCATAGTATATCTGAATTATTTTGCCTGTGATGGTTAATCATGTGTTAGATATAATAAATGTGTGTTTATACACTTTGTTCCTCTTGTAGTTTCTTCATATCCTAGAAAGCAAGTAACAATAAGAAAACTTCAGATAAATGATAAGAAACCAGCTGGTGTTATTAAACTTTGCTGATAATTTATTTTCTAATTATTAAATTTACAAATCATGATAATTGTTTGAAAGAGATTGGGTACTACTTAGATATTCAAATACGAAAAACTGACACCAAAATGCCAGTTTTGATTCTGCAATGAAAACAACAGACAATTAGTTGAAAGTAAGAAAGCATAGCAACCACACAATAGAAGAGTTGTGGGAAATATTAAAAGCTATAGAAAATAATCTGTAGTGGAAATTACTAAATGTTACCTGATCTTGTCAAATAACGCAGTAAGCAATTTAAACATTGATGATCGACAAAGAGCTTGGAGTTGTTAGACCAGCAATTTTACGTAAAAGAAGGTTAAAACTAAAGCAACTGTGATGAAAGCCCAATTAAGAATACATGCTTGATTTTGGAATATGTGAAGGAGCTGTCTCTCATAACAGGTTTTGCTGCCATGCCAAACTTCAAATATCAATCCTCATATTGTAATGAAATATAACTCCTCATATTGTAACCAAAGTAGACTTTGAAAGGAGCTAATATTAGACTGACATATTGAGTAATGATTTGTGTTTATTATGGAAAGCATCAAAAGTTTTAAGTGTGTTATAATATTTCTCAAAAATAAAGTGTATTCAAGAAAAATAAAATTCTCCTTCATAACCAACATTCATAGATTCTGACAAATTTGAATACTTTAAAAGATGAACGACCACAAGAACACTCACACACGCTTGTTTTTGTAATTGGAACAACCAATGTGTGTCCAAAGTATCCCTTATTGCAATTAATACTAAACATATACTGTAAAATGACATTTGGAAGTCCTGCCACCAAATTCAATCTAACATTTGATAACTGCAATTGTGGGTTTTTCTATTATGTTTAAACTTTGAGGTAAATTTTATACATACTTTTCTGAAAAGATACTAGATAGTATATTCATGGATTGAAAGGTCCATCAAAACCTAATGTGGTTCAAAGAAAAATACAAAATGGAAACTACTGAGAGTACTATTTCAGCAGTGAAAATCAGGATAAGGGTATTAAGAATAATGAATACAAATCAATTAAAATAAAGAGACACTACCACTCTACATGATGGAGGCAACCAATCAGAGATGCACAGACTACAACCAGGTAGCCATGACAACATCCAAATAACCTATCTATGGCATCATTATCATTACATAGTGATCCATGTTATCTACCAGGTCTTTCTGACTTATATTACAGGGTATAATGATGTAAAATAGTTCATCCAGCCAATACTTAGCAACTAGGATGCTTGATGCAAATTGTAAAATTTGCACAGCATCTTTCAATTGTTATTATGTGTAACAAATCTTGATTTTTTTTATCAGTTTTTGTCAAACCAAATGATCAAAAGGAAATACTCTCAGTTTTTAGTGCAGTCCTAAGCAGAAAATATAGCATTACTTGGAATAAATAAAAACAAAGTTGCAATAAATTTACTAGATAGACAAACCTGAATATACTGAAGAAACTGGTATCTGTGTGTGTATTTATCGTAAAAAAAAACATTTGAATCCTACTACTGTAGCTGCACAGATGAGAACTTCTTTAGCAATCAATGGAATGCATTTCATATGATCATGAGTTTCAGCAGTGGTGTCACCAGGAGTCACTAAGCCATCAAGCGGCACAGAGGTGCCAAGGGTCGCACAATTTATAGAAACTTCTGACCATCGGCACTTAATTTAGAATGACAGTTTTAAAATGGTCAGCAAATTAATGTACAGTAGGCAAGAGTCTGAAACATGAAATATCTGCTTACACAGACTTACAGCTGTGTCCAATTAAACCATCAAGAATTATGACTTTAAGCTACAGTTCTGCCTGCATTTATGGTTCCTCTATGAATACTGTGGCCATTAGAATCCATGGGGTAACGGTCGGACCATCTTCGGAACAACTTCTTCGTACTGCACAAAACCATTTTTCTGGATGCCAAATTCTCTAAGGATGTCATCAACTGAAGAAAAATGGGAAAAATAAACTTCCATGAAATACTGTTTATGTTCAAACAGAAAAACAATAACCTTTCCACCCCCACCCCCCCCCCCACTCCCCTCTACTGCAGCTGACCATCTTCTAATAAGGATATGTAATTGACACTATCATGCAACAAGCTGGTATGTATATTTTTGTTGGTTTCAGAGTAGTAAGCAATGTTATTTTGGCAATCCATCCAGCTGATTCCTGATACTCGTTAATATTCATGATCCTGTACAATGATACTTCTGTACAAAAGACAAAATTGTATGGACTTACTTTCTCTCTCTGTAAGTTCTTCACCAAATGTTGTCATTATCCTTTTAAACTCATTGGTTAATATAAAACCTCTTTTCTCCACATCTGACTGTCTGAACGCATCAATGATTTCTTTCTCCGGGTTTGGCTTCTTGCCTTGATCGCCCATCATCGTGACAAAATCGTTAAACTTAATTTTGCCATCTGATAGGAGGAAAGAGAAGACATGCTTTGCCATACAAAGAATATAGTTTGACAATACAATGTACAGTTAAGTCAGGTTTAGTATGGGATTCTATATGCGAGATCAATTTTTTTTTTTTTTATAGTGAAAAACTTTTATACTGTATGCCAATTTACTCTGATAATGAAGGTATTAAGGGTTGCTGGTCGCACTGACCTTCTTCAAGACAAACTCTAAACAACATCTGAATTGATTTGGCTGTATAATGTTAGACAAAATTAAACATTTGTTTTTGGTCTCGTTTCTAAAATGTCAAAGTCAGCATCAAATGTTCTATGTTTAAAACTTCTCCACTAATTTTTCTTTAATTTGTTATTTCAAGTAATACTTGCTAGGTTTCATCAACAACTCTTAGAAGACATTTGATAAAACGTTTGGCTTGAAAATACTTTGGAAAAATGTCTAAATATTGTGGGCTCTTAGAGTCTGCAAATTAAACCAATCATGGATATAGCAATGATTACCTTTCTCATACATTTTCTTATAACTTCTCATTTCTTCAGCAGTAGGACTGACTCCTAATGACCTCATGCAATCTGTTAGATTTGCTGTTTGGATGAAGCCTTTTCTCTGTTTATCATATAACATAAAACATTCCTTGTATACTGAAAAAAGAGGGGAAGAAAAACATAGTTTTAAATTAACTAGTTAATGTGATCACTACGTTGCTCCTACTGTACTTTGCTAAGAATGAATGAATTGTGGCTGGCAACCAGGTGAAGCCGCTGGTTATTCTGCATTTGTGCTGAAATTACCCAATCGACGTTTGGCCTAAGACTGTCTAAGTAATGTCTATAATAATAGGCTAGCACTGTACATTGTTTTTTTTTAAGTATTTATTTTTTTTAAAGTATTTATAGTCAGCTCCAATGTCACTGCGACTAGCTTACAAGTTACTGTTAGTGATAACACTAGTTACAGTATATCGTTGTAACTACTAGTAGCATGGTGGGCTTATAATTGACGCACTTAAAGCTTTGATTAACGATGTCTATCAACGAAAAATCGAAATCACTCAACTGTATTTGTTTTTCAAGTGTAGTACCTCAGAAATATAATGATCTCAAAATATTTATTGTTCTCTGCCTACCCAACATACAATTGAGCAGAATTTGACAATATGTCTGCCATGTCAAGTTCTTTCATAAGCTTAAGAAAAACCAAAATTTGATCAGCATATACCTGAAATGGATTAAAACTCATCAAATATGTAACTGCTTGACTGCAAAAAGTTTTGGTTGCCTGCTGTATGGTTGCTAGTAATATTTGAAGGTGTGTCAGTTACAAAGGTGCATCAATTATGAAGCCTTAACTATACTTAGCTAGACCTTGGCCTAACTCTAGGCTATCACACAGGGGAATGTGTCATTTCGCCATTGGTACTTTCTGCCGTATTTTGGGTGCATTGTATGCACTGTTTATTGCTTCGCTTCACTCAACCTAGGCCTGCAAATTTGGTTATTTAAATCCCCAATCAGAATCTGACTTTTTAATAAACAATCTGCCTTATTTAATTTGATTTATTCAACCAACTATTATATATTCTCTTACGAACTTACAATTACAACTATTCAATCAACCTGTACATTAAAGACTGTGCATCAATTCCCCAATTTTGTCTTAACTACAATTCAGTCTATCCAGCAAACCGTCACATTTGAAGACGGTGTACCTACACAGTATCCAGTAACCTTCCACGCAACTCAAAGAAAGTTTCACCGATATATATTCCTGTACACTACGGTAAAATCCATTCCTAAAGTGTACCTTTCCGCGGAAAGGTATGGCGAAATGGCGGTATGTGACTAGATCCATCATACGGATAGGCCTAGTTATCCTAACCCTTCCTTAGTCGGCTTGGCCTAGGCTACAGTACACCTAACTTATCCGTAACGTTAGGATACGTTAGGGCTTACCTTCAAATTTTTCTTTAGGAACGAGATGGGCCTGTAAACGACAAAAACAAGAGAAATTTCGGTATATTGAAATACATTTCATATGGAACTTTATAACATTTGAAATACACCAATATGTTACGTATATTACCATTTCTTTTTAACGTAGTTGATGCTGTGTTCACTGAAAATCGCTGAATGGGTGCGACCTTATTTAGAATTACCCGATGACTAACTTTTAGTTCTATGGTTGAGATAATAACATTAATTTGTAGCCTAGCTGAATTCAAGACTGTTAACTGGTCACATGCCAACTATTGCACCAACGCTTTTGAAGACTATTTGTTGGTACGTTCTGTGTATTACCACTGTACTGTTCACTGCTCTGGATTGCTCAGTGAGTTGAAAGTTGAAACACAACTTAGCATAACCAAGTTAGTGGTTCCCAAGGTGTGTGTTTTAGCCTAAGACAAGGCCTGAGTTAGGCCAAATAAGCCCTAAAATAGACTAACCTACTACCTAAACTGTCGTTTGCAAACAACTGTAGACGACAGCTAAGGGAAGTCAGAACTCAACATGGCCTCAGCTGAAGAAAAATTCGCAGCAGCAGTACAAGCTATCAAGAAGCTTCCTAAAGATGGTAGGTATATGCAGAAATGTATCCCATTTGTCACCTGTTGGTAGGCTATTTCTGTTATGTTTTACTTGTGCTTTAGGGTAAGGTTTCAGGATAAAAAAGAACAGTTGGGCCCAACTCCCAAAGTCTCTGACATTAATTAACCTCAACTTAACACTATTGAAGCATCATATGCAAAGTCAACACACAGGTTAATTTCATAAAGTGGACACTAAAGAGAATCAACAGCGTGCAGTAGACCTAGGCCCTATATAGTGTACCTGTTGGCACACAGTATAGTGAATGGATATAGCAAAACCAATTTAACATCAATCAATCACTGGGACTTCAGAAGTTTTCTGTGGTTGGCAGGAAGTTCAGCATATTATCTGATTTTGATCATGAATGTTTTTTGTTTTGCCAAGTTTTTTGTTTCTATTTCCATTCATATTTCATTCCCTGCAACTAAAATCAGCCAAACCTGAGTAGTTTTGAGCAATTTACTTGCTGCCTAATTCATCTTTACAACTGCATTATGATGTACTGTAGTTTCTCAATGTCAGTGTCAATAACATCTTAAGTGGAATGGCTGAAGTACTTTAAGGATATTTGAAGTTTTACTCTGATTTGTAGCATTTGTCAGTACTTAATAAGTTCCGCCCGGATACTTTACAACATTAAAGAAACACAACCTAAGATGATGTTCAAGTTAGCTGGTCTAAGTAAATATACACCATTGAACAGTCCGTACTAGATGTAAAGCTGCTTTCTTCTTATCTTCTCACTTCAGGTCCATTCCAGCCATCTTATGACATGATGAAGAAATTTTATGGCTTATTTAAACAAGCCACAGAGGGCCCATGTAATGAGCCTCGACCCGCATTTTGGAATGCAATCAAAAAAGCCAAATGGTAAGATGTAGCCCCTTCCCAATTGATTGTAATCCTGTTGATATTTGTATATATGGTCTTATAACTCTTGTAACACTAAACTTGTTTTGTTTTATCTTTATGCTTTTGTTTTGTTCCTATTTTGTTTAGCTTTCATTTCTTTGTTTTTGTCAAGGAATAATGTATATCAATCGTCTATGTGTCAAATATGTCAATCTTCTCCTACCTGTCTCCATTTTACATAATTTTTATTTTAAAGTAGTCCTTGTATCATGAATGCAGTTTTATATGAATCTTAATTGTGTTTTGCACTCCCATTTTATTCCAGGGAAGCTTGGTCATGTTTAGGTGATATGTCAAAATTGAAAGCCCAAGAAGGATATGTGAATGAAATGCTAAAGGTAAGAATACAGTTGTGTGCAAGCAGGGGAGGGAGTTGAGTGGAGACAGTCAAACTGTTTTGTGTTTATATTTCTTTATCAGTGTACTGTAGCCTATACTTAAATGCAGATGTAAGTCACGCTGAACACCTTTGATAACTACTGTACTGTGGTGTAGATATTGCAATGATTGTCTACACATATAAGGACCTACAGTATTTATCTGGTTCTTCCAAGGTAATTGTTTATTTGACTTGCAGTATGTACACAATATCTTGAGTGCTGTAATTAGCTACTGAAGATAAGATGTAGGCTCATTATCTTATCTCATTGACTTTGATCACTGCAAATTTCTAAAGCTCTAAACCAAAGTGCTCAGGTTGTTTAGCTGTCTGACCACTACTGTGTGCGTAGTAAAGTAGTGCACAGTACAGTAAGATACACTGTACTGCACATATGAACCTTCGATTCATATATATACATCTCTTTCATCTTGCTTAGTGAAGTTAGAAATTACAAGGATATTATTCATATTTTGACTTGATATATATGTGCTGCAAATGTGTTTCCTAAGATCTGCTAGGGATGTGTGATAGTTTATATATGTGTGCATCTCTCACACTATTAATGCTAAATGTATGAAATGCTAAATGGCTAGTATTACAGTATTATGCATTGTGTGTAAGATTTATGTTATTAATCCTGCATGTACTTTGTATGTATGCAAATTGGCATCACTGATGTATGTTTCCTCTGCCAGGGGTTCAAGTGCAATGCACAACACTCAATACCATGTTTGGTGGCTGTCATTAAGTTATCACCTGTACACACAATGCAAGTACACCAAGGGCAGGACTCGTCCCTAGAATTTATGTGATTTCTTAACATGCATGATATATGTTTAGGTACTACTGTACATACTTTAGCCTTTAAGCTTTCATTTGTGTTGGATTTTATACAGTCTGATAGAACCATATACACATTCATTTAAGGATATATAAGGCATACCAAATAGAACCTGTTACTCTAGTCTCCCGAACATGTATGTATGTATTGCATGTATTTTAGATCCTCCTGCAAGCAGGAACTCGCGAAGAAGCCTCATTGGCAATATCAACGCCGTAAGCTGACCAAAGTTAGTCTCTTAGATTTGAATTTAACATCCATGATTATGAATTGTCAATTGTCAACAACTCTGTAACTGCACGACATACATAAATCTTGTGACTCGAACCGGGGACCTTATGATTGGAAGGCACCGGCGTGAACCACTGAGCTAACACTCCTATCATTCACCAAAATGATGAAAAAAGGCAAATATAGCAATAATAGCATTAACCTTAAGAACTTGGAAATGATGAAGGAGAAAGCACCACAAGCGTAAGCAATACACTGGCTGTGACGGTGTGACCACATCAACCCCTGTTTATTTTTACAGTAATATTTTAATATGAGGAACTTTACAACTCAAACTAAAATGCAGATTTAAGCTTTTGGAACATATTCATTAACAAAGTAAAGTAGTTCTGACCTTAATATCCTTTGAGGTACCTTGTATAAAGACAAGTTACAAAAAATTGCAATATAATAATAGTCGACTTATCTGCCTTTGATCTAACACGGCCAAGGTTCTGACTGGAACTGTTGTTCTGAACTGCACCCATGATGACATGGTCACAGTTCCAATGTAATGGTGACTAGATCTGAAAAATGGGGGGTCAGGTGGGGGCAGTCATATTTGGTGATCATGTTCAATTTTTCTATCTGGAATGGCTTTTTTAAATGATATTTGTAGTCTTTGATTTGTAGCATTTGTCAGTCATCAGTTCTTACAACATTAATTAAGCTCAACCTGCTAAAGATGACTTGTTTGATCACATTTACTATAGATAATGGTTGTTAACTTCAAGGCTAATGATGTCAACCATATGGTACAAGTGAGTGGGTGCTTATTTTGTTGCTTGCCACCTTGCATGAGTTCTTCACCTTATAACTTTCATCCTTCTTCATATTTGCAGATTTTTCTATTTATGTATTTTGCCAGGTCTTAATATCATTCACATACAGTACCTCTTTTGTCACCTTACTAACAGAGAACAAAGAAGACCTTTGTTCATCCCACTTTCTGAAGAAATATCTTTTCTTTGTCTTTGGGACTTGCAAAACCCTCTGAAACAAAACTGTTCTGTTGTTATTGTTAAACTTTCAAAATAATCTCTTTTGGATACTGACAATTTGGTCAAATTACTGTAGTTACTATAAACATTGTTTTATACCTCATATTCTGGTCAATTCACACACAGTTTTACAGAAAGTAAGGCAACTGCAGTTTCACTTTTATACAGTTTGAGTCATTTGCATTTCACTATATTAGACAGTATCCAATACTAACTTTTATGAACAAATTTCATACACTGTAAGTAGATTTGTTTCATCCAGCCATTTATTAAATGTGCTTGTTAATCACTAGTTTGCTCATCGTGTTATGTGATGTCACAACAACGTTTGTCATCATTGATTCAGTACACTGTATGTACATAAAACCACATAAGGATTTAGCTTATGATATAACATGCTATGTACATTACAAAAACCTCTTGGTTCATGAATATCATTAATGGGTTGTTAAGTGTGGATAATGATACCAGTGACTTTAAATATCTAGGTCCTGTTCTAAATTGCCTTTTAAGGGCAATATTGCATTTATCTGGAATTTTTAGCATTCCATTGTCACATACATGCCAGCAACTTGCAATTGATGAAAGAACAGATAAATGATAGGGAAGAAAATATCATATACAACAGAGAAATTTAGTGTTTATATAATATATATTGGAGTTGCAGGTATATGGATTTGATTTATCATAAACAGCACACAAGAAGTGTCTTTGCAATAATGTACAAAACAACTTGGGTATTTTTTACATTGTAACATTTTACTACATGGTAGAACATATGCTCATCCCTGTTCTTCCCTGTATACAGTACATATGGTTAGGCCTTAATTTTTTCTTAATAACTTTTAAAAGTCAATTATAAAGAAGACCAAAGAGCTTAAATCTGTTTCTACTGAATAAAAGTTGGAGAGCCTGGTGTTTCAAGTTTGGCAGAATCTTCTTCAGATGTCCAGCTAAACAGAGAGCTTAATTGGATCAAAAACAAACATAAAATGGAGAAAAAAACAAGAGAAAAGAAGATGAAAAAAATAAAAGAGTAAAATTAGTGACATCAAAGGGAGAGTCGATGAGAGGATTATGGAGTTTTTAACAGTCTCTTACTAACACAGTTAGTGGATGGAGAGTTGAAAGTTCAAGCTTATATTGCATGGTTGATAGTGCATTACTCATACACCGCAGTACTGTACAGTAGTTTGGGAAAACAGCAAATTAATCTGGTTGAGGTAATCAACTTCCTGGACCATACTGTATAATGGAATAAGGTTTGCATTGTTTTTATTAACAATAGAATGCTTTGTTCTTATGGACATGAGAATGCATTTTGCTACTACTATACTAACTTATAGGGCTCTTAATGAGCCTTTGTGTTTGGTCAACAATTTGACCAAATCTTCATTGTATTACTCAAAATTGCAATTAGTTAAACTAAGAAACACTCCTTGGTATTGTGACCATGACAAGGTAAACAAGCAAGTTATTAATGAATTTTTGCCATTGGCACATTGGCAAATGAAATTTGACTAGTTAAACTTTACCTTGTTATCCAATTTTGGTGTTGAATAGTATCGAAAAAATTCTTAAGCTTGAAAGCTTGTTCAAAATGTTATTGCGAGTTGCTTAATCATTCTGTCATTGGTTTGCCTCTACAATATTCCAGCAGTTCATTGTTGATTACACATAATTGTTTGATTTACATTTCAGTGATTTCACTAAGTTTACAGATATATGCTGTTATCCAAAATAACAAGGTAGTGACTGGCACATTACTTTTGAATGTGCAATACTTCTTTTTTTGGTCACACTTTTTGAAAGACAAAAAGTGCTGATGAGAAAACCTGAAAAGGCCAGTCTTACTTAAAGATGGTGCTTGTTTTAAATTACCCTCAAATGCTGGTATCATGTACTATAATACTGAAACTTTCATCCAGAATTTGTTAAAATTTCCGCTTTTCCATCTTTTAAATTTTTATAGCTATTCCCAAAATAACAGTTTAACTCCCAAAAATAGCATTATAATCTCTGCAATTTTGTTAGTGCTGACCGGCTTCCGTTTTGATACAGCTTTTCCTGTAATTTCACATGCCTCCAATCTCTCTTTCCTCTCTGTTGATCAGATTATCGAGGCCATGCCCCAGACAGATGAAGTGAGGAATTTCCTCCGCATCATGGGTCCCTTCTTTGAGATGGTTACAGTGACAGAAGATGGGAAAGTGATGAACGGGGGAATACCAAACAGGAATGCGGCTCACTTACCGAATGGGGACCATAACGGTGCCATAGATGGTGGCCTACCACAGGTCAACGGAACAGATACTGAAATAGACAAGGATGGTACGTATGTAAGCAGTGTACAAGGTTAACCTCAGCTATTGTACAACATGTCTGTGGTGATGTCACTGTATCAGCAGGTCTGTATGTATGCCCTTACATTATTGTACTGTCTGTTATGTAGCAGATCTCCCTGAAGTTTGAAATTTGTGTTAATGTAACAGACTAAACAGAACTGCAAAGTTATAATTATGAATAAGTCCTCCAACCTCCACCCCTCAAACAGCCAGCCGTCATCGTTAATATAATTTAAACGAAAATACGAGAAAAGGGAATTTACTCATCCACCACACTTCTCTGTCCTAACATGGAGGAAAATCAAATTAACCAGTATTAATAACCCAAGTTAAAGATATGCATAATGAGCATCCACCCACCCCCCCCCCCCACCCCTCTGTCCTCTTTCTTTCCCCATTGATCGCCATTAAAGGAGAGGAAAAACCCTTAAAACTAACCTAGACTAAAACTAACACAGATGACTACAATGAAAAATGTCCCAAATATGTATCTATAGAATCTTCATTTCTATGAGATAACGTATGAAGATTTCAGCAAGTCTATTAATATCACATCATACGTAGAGCCAGTGTCGATGGAATTGTTCCTTGTGTAGTAATTTGTTTCCTTTGTCCATAGACATCTTTATTGGTGAAAGCTGTTGCTAAGATATTAAAAGTATTTATTATAACATAATCATGGCAATATTATCAGGAACAACAGTTTCCCTTTGACAGTGAAGAAATGATGTGCAAATCAATGGGAAGCTATAGAGAAAGTTGATGATAAGGTTTGTTAATCTTTCTACGACCTCCTTTGCACAATGTGGTTATCAATAACGATTGCCTCCAAATATGCTTGAAAGTTTAAAACTTGTCACCCAGATGCAAACATCAAAGAGCATGTTGCTGGCACAAATGCAGTCATTGTTCACTTAATAAAATATAATATAATGTAACATAACATAACATAACATAATATAATATAATAATAACTCCTTAACATCTGGGAAATAGTTTGGCAGATCAGAAACCCTCAAGAAAACTACTATTGAAAGCTGTCAGCAAATTTTACTAAGCTAAAAACCAAAAGTATAAAACCTTTGAATGTCCAATATCACAATAAACCAACAAAATTGAGAATTTCCCTAGAAATCCTATAGTGTCGCTCCACATTGCTAGACGCGAGAATACAAGGTTTAACATTGCGGTTAGTGACGTTTGTGAGTGTGGTGCAGACACGGTTTGTTGTGTCTAGTTGATCTTAATGTCGTTGAGTTTATTTAAGAAGTATTTAAGAAAATACATCACCACAACATACTAATACGGTCTTTATGCTTTATTTATATTAAGTTATTACATGTAAAGCTAAATTCTTTATGAATTAGTACAATGTTATCCTGTCTAGTTATTACTCCTTAAAGTATCTGTATCATTCTGCTCATTCAACTTGTATTATATTTTTCTTCTTTACCAGGGAGTCTTCTACTCTGTTAAGCCATTTCAGGCTTTATAGAAGACTTCCTTTCACATTGTAATTTTTTTTGTGATGAAACAAAAATATAAATAAAATGCGTTGATATTTTAGATGGAGACACCTCTGAAGAGGATTCACTTCTTGCCATGGCTCACAGAGACTCCCTCGCAGTCAGTCAACTCTCGAACGGACACATCAAGAAACACGATCTCGAGGTCCTCGACAGTGTCAAAGAAAACAACACAACAGGTACGGTGGAACTGGTGGTTTCGCTATTAAACTTCTTCAAATGTAGGCTAGGGTTTGATGGACAGCATTTTATTAGCAGCCTATATTATCCTTAATTGGGGTAGCCGATGCTTTTTTTGTTCTTCCAAATCTTTTTTAGTCATTTTCAAAGAGAAAACAAAGTTTGAAATGTCTTAGGTCCCTGCTCCTTTGAACTGAAAGTGGTCTGTCAGAATCTGATCTTTAACTTTGGGTCAATATTTGGACTCAATGAATGAATAAAATCAAAGGTTTTTTTTATCTGTTCCTCTGTTGTTATGATATCACATGCTCTGCTATTACTACAGTAGGTACATTTTATTATTAACTTCACTGAATTTAAGTCATATATGTTTCTTTACAATGAACATGTCTTTAGGGTGTGGATTTAACTTATTTGAAGCAGAAATTTCTTTAGCAGTCATTTTCAAACATTTCTATTCTGCCGCTAACCTACTGTAGGAATGAAAAATGTGGGATTAAACTATTAAGTGATAGTTTGAGGAGGTCTGATGTGATTGACAGAAATGAAATATAATATGTTTATAGCTCCATCTTCAATTTACATTTGTGCATATTAGGTTTGTCAGACTCCAGCCATCCAATCTATGTTAACGAGGACCAAACTCACGATTCAGTAGAGGGCGATGTGTCCAGTAGCTCGGGAACAGAAGATGAATTCTGTGATACAATTGACCAACTTGATATCAGTATGGTAATTAAATTAACTTAATATTAACTATTATACAATCATTAATTGCATGTTAAAGGTGCAGAGTACGCCTCAGGTAGAGGGGGTGAGTCAGGTTTTATTTACAATAATGTGGCAGATGTTCTGTATTATAAATGTAAAGTAATGAAACAAAAACAGCATTGTGTCATTCACTTCAAATGTCTGTTTGATGACAATATTAGGAAATAAAGTCAACATATTAAACCACATTTTGAATGTTTTGTAGCAACAAAACTCAACTTTGTTGCTTTATATGCAACAAAGGTTGGCAACCAATGGTTGGCTTACGATAGTTTTTTTGTACCATCGTAAACAGAATCGCAAGCAGCAATGAAGAACAATAAACCAGCATTCTGTACTTTGTCGATGAACTTAAGTTCCTTAGTTTTGCACATATTCTGCAAATTTATGTCATAGGAGTGCAGTACAGAGTGTTTCTGCTTGATAGTGTTGTTGTTGTTGTTGTTGTTATTGTTATTGTTATGTGTTTATTTTACCTGTAAATGATTCAGGGATTCTAGAAGCTGATTGAACTGATATCTTCTAATTAATTGGAAGGAAGATGGCACACTGATCAGAGATGTATTAACTCATACTTGTCTAGAGTATTGGGATAAAGTTGGACAAAATATTAGAGTGAAAGCACAGGTTGTCTGAAGAAGTTGTCACAGACTTTCAGCAAGAAAATGATTTAATTAGGGACAGCTGTGTACAAATGTCAGACGAATCACTAACAATTGTTTGTAAATTGTTGATTGTGACCATGAAGGTTTCTTGTATGTGAAAGCTTGAAATTCCGGCAATAAACGTCGTGCTCTCTATTAGAGTTAAATTAAATGGCCACTTGCAAGCTGAAAAACTGCATTTAAAGTATAAAATATGATATAAAAAATTGTATAAAAAGATGTTAATAAAATGATTGAGACTATAAAATTAAGCCTTTGAATTGCTTTACTGAGCTTCAATCCAATGAATTCACATTTTATCAAAATAATATCAAATTTGCCTCAGTCTTTCACAGGTTGAGCAACTTAATTTCTGTTGTTGTTTTTCTGGTTTCCTTTCTTATCACCAGTGAATGGTCACAAATAAGTGCACAAAATTTTGCATGTCAGGCAGTATATATTGTAAGGCTGTCATTCTTTCAGCGTCATGAATTTTCTAAAAGGCTAAGCACCATTGAAAGGGACTTTCCTAGGGCAGAAAATGTGTGACAGATGTAGGAAAAAATATGAGTATTCCACACTGCCATGTGAAGCTAAATGGGATGTATCCATACCAGACAACATGATTTAAGGCTTTTTGATCCACATTCACAAGTTAGAACATCATTTACTTTTCTCATTGCTTGTTTTTCTGGAGAAAAAAATGAAGCAAGTGATAATAAATCTTTGTTTCCTCTGTAAATCGTAGGAACGTAAAGTTCGATTTGCCGATTGTGAGCCTCCGCCGGTGGTTGGTGAGGATCAACCTTTGACATCTACCCCAATGGTAGGAGACCGAATTACGACTGAAGCTGAGGTCCACAACATCCCCGGTAGTCAACCCCGTAGCAACCATTCAGGTAAGATCACCATGGAGACTTTTTTTTTTTCATCTCTTTTTATTGACTCATTTGACAATTATACAAATAGACATGATAATTTTGTGAGTTTTTTAGTATTACAATACAACTCAATCATTGCCTAAAAATTTAATATTTTCTTATCTTTAGTTTTAATAGTAAATAACAATATCAATACATATAGAGCAGACGCAGAGACAAAACGTACAATAATATACTGTTCAAATAAAATGATCGCAACTTGCACAACATTGAGAAGCAAAACATTACGAAGAAGAAATACTAAACAGGAAACCAACCATGGAGACTTGACGTTGTGGAGTTGTTTCATTTATCTGCCTCTTTGGTTTCCTGAAAGAGAAGCTATGGAGGAGTCACTTTTACTGACCTTGCAAAATTGTGAGCCCTGGGACAGCGGATTGCAAAGTCGGCAATGACTATAATAACACGGATCACAAAGTCGGTAATTACTATTTACGGTTAGGTTATGGCAACATACAGAAAAGCTGTACTCAAAGCCGAAGACTTTGTCGTTCGGCCAAGCAACAGCAGACCATTATTTCTCAGAAAGGTTGCTATTACTAAAATCATAGGGTCTGTACTGTTTGTCAATGTTAGAAAAAAACATTCAACAGGTAGAATAAAATATCAAAGGAATATTAAAATTGTACTTGGTACTTATTAAATTAGTAAATGTTGATGATATGATGTAGATAACATGTCTTTAAATGTTAAAATATGTTTTGTTTGATACAGAAACTGTTTACCCCACTTAACAAAAGTCCATGTACCTGAAGCTTTGGTTAGTACCATTATTTTGATAGGTGTCACGTAAATTGGCTTTAAATAAAAACAAAAATGGAACTATATCTATAACGAAACTAAAGGCTTGCACGGCAGAAGATGTATAAGGAACACACATATTTTTGAATTATTCTTAATAAAGTTCTCATTCGACTACTCATAAGTGTATATTAAATGCCAACCTTACATAGGACAAGTAGAACCCCTGTGACAAATCGTATGTGGTACGTTCACACATTACACACAGGTCACACATCTTGAGTCTATGCATGCTAAGTTCTGCAATACCGCCCTTATTCCCTTTGGGAACATTTTGTACTGTAGTTTTGATTGAAACATGTAAGCACAAGATTTTGAAGAGTGAGACCGTTCATTTTGGAGAAATGGCATCTGAAATTAGTAAAATGCGTAACATTCATGAATATTTTCATGGTGTGTCTCATTGATGAAATCTACTCTGGTAGTCTAAAGTAGGATAATGTGTGTTCATTTCTCACAGTTTCAATGTCCATTCACACACAATTTAATACTTTGTTTTTAATCTTAAAATGACATAACACAAATGCTTGAACATTAAATGTTTCTCTTTATTGATACAATGTTTATTTTCTGAGATTTTGTTGAAATATATAAATTTACCAATACTAATGTATTAAAGTGTTTAACATGCCCTCATACTGGTATTACATGTATCTTGGTGTGAACACTGGTATCAGTCACTTTGAAACTATGACATGAAAAAACAAAGGTGATTTCAGCTCCAATCGGTACTATGACATCAGAAAGTGACATTACGGTAGCCCTCTGATATAACTTTTAAACCCTGATAACTCCCAAGCAGAGTTAGGTTTTTGTTAGATATTTACATTTGGAGGAGTTTTTCATAAAGATGATGGTTGAATTTGCTTCTTCTCCTTTTAAGAAATTATTTTCTTACTTTCTTTTCTTTCCAAGCCCATAAAACCCATTGTCTTGTAAACCATCCTTTAAGTCATAGGGCAAAAATTAACATATTTTATGCTGTGTACTATTTCTCCTTTTGCAGGAAGTACGTCTGGTTTAACGAATGGTCACACAAGCAGTAGAATGCAGAAGTCATCTAGTATCAGAACTACTCCAAGAGGTAATCAATGCACTGCTCTACCAGAAGCAGTATTAATGTAATGTAAACCACACACTTCTACTAAACAACATTAAACATAGGTAGTAGCATTCATATTCCTCCTATCCTATATAGCAAAATGTGTTAAAATTGAAAGCTTCTTTGGTGCTAGGTACTAGTCAATTGACTGCTCTACCAGAAGTAGTATTAATGTAATGTAACGTAATGTAATGATATGTAAATGTAATGTAGTATTAATGTAATGTATTAATGTAATGTAATGTAATCACACACTTCTACTTAACAACATTAAACATAGGTTGTAGCATTCATATTCCTCTTATCCTATACAGCAAAATGTGTTTAAAATTGCTAAGCTTCTTTGGTGCTAGGTACTAGTCAATTTACTGCACTTACAGCAGAAAAAAACCCATAAATTTATCATCGTTAAGTTCTCTGTATTTTACAACATAGTTGACATGGAAGCTTCTAACATGCCCTTCTTGTCATCTGTTACAGTAAGGAGAAGTGCAACTCCGTCGACACCAGAAACAGACTCTGCGGATGGTACAGGGGACGGTCCCCAACGTATGAGGAGGACCCCTTCATCCTCCTCCGAGGAGATGTCAGAGCACATTGCTCTGGTCCTAGAGAGACTTCAGAGAGACATGAACAGTGTACTTGTTAGACTGAACACTCTGGAGACGCTGGCGGTCACTCGACACCAGGTAAGATTCTGTCAATAATATCAACTAATCAAACTTAAACACACTTTACTTCAACTCCTTTTCTGGTCTACTTTTGGTTTCCTATGATATCATATTTGCATGTGTGAATGTAATGTAATGCTTCGCTTGTAGACAAAATGGCTTAAGAAGGAAGAATTGAATGAATATCATGATTGGTATGTGGATGGCCAATATTTGAGTACATGAACAGTGCTGATTTAGTGAAAGTCTTATAAGGTCAGCGGGGGGGTCATGTGGAAACCTTGTAAGCAGGGTATCTCCAAGATAGTATATATTTTTGAAAACTTGATCAATTTATGTTATCAGGTTCTTTCTGGCCTTGTAAGTTTGCAGCTTATGAATATTAGACATGTGGCATTGAATTGACAGATAAAAATAAGCAAGAGTTTGTGCCATTAATTTCATATTTGTTGATATTCTGACAGAGTTTTTGTCTTCCAATTAAAAACCAACTCTTTCCCTTGCTCACAAACTGTTAATGTTAGGCCTTTGTTAGCCAAGAACATTGACTATATATGGGAAGTTGGTATATTTGGTAAAGCTTAATGTGGACAAATGTTTGACATTCTTGTGGTAAACAGAATACTTTATTTTCATACCAAACGAAGTGTGCTGACAAGTTACATCACTGACAAACAGGATAAAACTGTGGTTGAATTCAGTGGTGTTTTAGCTTGAAATTCGGTCAGCAAAAACCGGTTTCGGTACTAAAACCGGTTTACCGTGCAAGCCTAGCGTTGTTGTGTATTTTCAGCAATGAATCACATCCCTTTGTTTTTATGTTGAGCGACCAAGTATTGCTCTGAAAACTAACATTGCAATTAATCAAACTAAGACAACCCCTTTAGATTCTTTCACAAAAATGAAGGGATTATGAATATGTATTTGATGCATTTTGTTTTACCAGACACTTTATTCAAATTAAAATTTCAAAATGTCAAACTTTTACTTTTACACTATTTTAAATGAACTGAATGATCTAATCACCTAAATTGTTATAGGATGTTGCTGGATCAAAAAAAAACTTATCCAAAATGACAAAATCAACTCAAACTGCGGCGTTGATCTGTTGGTTGTCTAGTCCATATATCGTATATGATGTCCTCTTGCAGATGGAAGCTGAGGGTCCTGATTCACCAGAGAGGAGAGTCAAAGGTCAAAAGGATACGTGGTGGCCGTTCTCAAGACTGGATATGAAGACAGTTTTCTTTATCTTGGTCTGGCCGTTTGTGGTTAATTGGGCCATTAAATTCATCAGCAGGAGGCGTCGATTCCCGAGGAAATAAAGGCACTTTTAAAGTCAATTGAAATGTCATCGGTACTGTTTAAAATGGTCCAACACTCAAGTGGAAATCATGTTAACGATGGCTTTGATCAGTGTTAGATATAACTTGATCTCCAAGAATTTGACGACTCTAATTCAGACAATGGATAACTAATTCTTGGCCACATCTGGCTGTCAGGTGTATATGGTAGCTATCAGTTTTACTTTATCAAAGCGGAGCATCGCCAAATTTCATAGCTCACAATACATCTATATATCTTTCGAGATCCGGCTTTAGGAATCGCAAATGATTTCGAGTTGATTAGCATCATGTTTGATCTCTAGAGCAAGGCAAATATGTCACCAAAGCAGAACTAGTATTGTTCGATACAGGTGACAAGCGCCTTCAGTGGAATTAGGACCTTCCTTACCAGTTTCGAACCTCTGGACATACAATCAGTGTCCATAGCCTAGTGGTTAGGGTGTCCGCGTACAGAGCTGAAGGCCCAGGTTCGAATCCCGGTGGAGGCTGGAAGTTTTTTCACTGTTCTTGATTTTCCAACTCCTTACGATTTTCATTTATATATATATATATATAT
>JAIPMN010021852.1:0-10896 GCA_020650975.1 Apostichopus californicus | reverse complement strand
ATATATATATATTGTGTATATATAATATATTAATATATATATATATAATTGCCTCGAAATTCATATCCGCTACTGAATGTAAACGTAAAGAAATCAATTGGATCTTTCGTATTAAGTCTCACATCACCGGTCTCAACAAAGACTTGGGACCCCTTAACAACAATCAGTTCTACATATATATGTAATCCGTTCTTCGCTCCTTAATCCGCTTCCTGTATAGTCATGCTTTATTTGGTTTTAATTCCATCAATGCAACTTACACCTATCTAGCGTCATACTTTCATTGTGTTACATTTTGTACTTTTCATCCGACTGCAAAGTATTGTGAACGAAGGTCACAGGGGACCGAAAATTCCAATATATTTTCTAAATCATTACTCCGTATTTGTCAATTATGAGTCATATCTTATTTCTCTGGTTTTCTCTAAAAACAATGGAATTTATGAAATAACAAAGAATTAGAGACGTTTGTTTGCATAAGTAGTAAAAATCTGCTTTGTAGCAAGATGTTCATGGAAAGAATGGAATGAGTCAGACTTTAAAGTTTTCATGGCAAAAATAAATAGAATCTAACTTTAACTGTCTGACTAAAGGCACTGACAGTTGGATGGCAGTCTATTTGATCTCAAGGTGACTTTCATTTGTAATAGCAATAGTGTGGAATATATATATACATATATATATATATATACATATAAAAGAAATATCAAGGTGTTCTCTAAAGGAAGGAGAATATTGAAATATTGATTATTCTACATCACTAGTGATGTAAGTGCACTTACAGCATTCTGATATTAAAATTAGTTTCTTAAAAATGGTGGATTTTTTAACAATTTTTTTTATGTATTTCAAATTGATGATAACATTTCAAACAAGTCTTTAGTTGAAACAAACAACCGCCAACATATGTAGAACTTTGTAGATGGGAAAAGAGAATCCTGTATCATAGAATCATAATGTGCAACTAAATCAATAAAATATAGACAGTTTAGAAACCACTGTAAATATGTCAAAGATGGTATGACACGCTCTTCAAATGCTGTTAACATTATTAATTTCTCTAAGTTTAGTGATAATTACCACAAAGAAAAACACAGCAGGATTTAACTCAACATCAACTTGGAAATTATAAATTCATGCTTTGCAGGAAGTAATAAGATACTTCAACTGAAGTCAATCTAATCAAAAATGGATATTTTATAATTACTTTGAAATGTTATGGCTTGCATTTTAATCAGTATTTAAGATCAGACAGACCCCTTGTAACACCCAGTGAGAGATGTGTTCGTGAGTGGCTAGGTCTGCTTCAAACACCAAACCTACTCCCATTGCGTTCCTGCGTTGACTGGTCGTGTACACCGGAGTCCGGAATGTGTTCTATGAGAAAAGGGGCAAATTATTTTTGTTTTTTTAAATCAATATTATTTAACTTGCATTAACAATTACTGGCATATGATTTGCTACATTTAATATTATTTAATTTGCATTACCAAATACCCGCATATCATTTATTAAATTTATAAAAAAAAAAAATCTATTAAAGTTCATATTGGGTAGAGAGGGGCAGTAGAGGCATTTAACAGGACTTGAAAAAACTGAAATTCTGAGATCCAATGTACAAGAAACCATTGCTTCCCAAAACCTTCCCTCGTTCTGTCCTCTAATCCCCCTACCCCACACCCTCCCCCTCCCCTCCCCATACCCACCCCCCATACCCTCCCCCACCCACACACTGATGAACATCAACAAAAAGAGCATTGTTGTTATACATAAATCCCTTGATGTTTTTTCTTTGTTCATTGTCTCCAGACAAGGGGACATGAGGGAAGGGGGAGGGGGGTGGTTAATGTTTTCTTGATCACATCTATTTTCTTCTCACCTGAAGTTTAAGTCGATGGCTCTCGATGGGAATAACCTTGAGTACTGGTAGTTCCTGAATCAATTGTTTGGGTTTTGGTTTCATCAAACATGCATCCTCTCTATTCCATGCAGCTCCTTCAAGGTACAGCCCAGTCACAAAACAACCTAGAAGGAGGATTGGGTCAAGAATAATAATAACGATTAGTATGGCTTCTTACTCTGATACGTAAAAAAAGGCCCTACACCGGCTTATTGTGAATCTCGCTTTATTCCTTACAGTGTTAAACTTAACTTTGGATCAAATGATTTCCTTGGCTAATCTTTCACTTCAATCATGTTCATGCGTAAGAACAGAAAAATGTGGAATAAAATTTGACCTTTTTAGTCGCACTGCTTTTATAGTAAAAACAATATAAAGGAGGAAAAGAGAGATATTAAAAGTGGGAAGCCCACTGTTATTCAGACAACTATATTATATGTTTGCTTTAAACTCAACAAGCTAGGCTGTTAGTAAAACCTGCAACACATGATTAACATTCTGTTGTTGTCATCTGGCTATTACTGCACAGATGACGAATGAGATATTCATTCATTCAAGAAGACATTTTACAATTTCTTGTTTTTTTTAATCATACAAAATATTATTGTGCTTGCATGCAAATATGATCTGCGGTTTTGCATAAAAACTCTCTCATGATCCTATGCATTTGAAGAGATGACTGTTTAATTAAAAAAAACTCTAGATCAACTAGTTCCTCTTTCTTCCACGGAGGACACAAAGGGTAACAGGTAGGGGGTACTGCAGGGATGGAGTACAGATAATAAAGTTACATTAATAAGGGGTTAATCAACGGTCTAGCGTGCGTTACTCACAGGATTAATGCACGATCGGGGGATAATGCAAGCGATGCACGAGGGCGGAGCCCGAGTACATCCAGCGATAGCATTAACACCCGGAGTGCATTAATCATGTGAGTAACGCACGCTAGACCGTTGATTAACCCCGTTCATTCATACACTACCATTTGTGTGGGGGAAAAATCATAAAACAAAACATTTTTGGTTAAATATAACCAAAGATTTATTAAAGTGATGCCCCGTAATTTTACCGTGCGTTACTCACAGGGTTAACCACGGTCAGCTGACCTGAATGGACCAATAGGATTTAGGAATCTTTACTAAGTATGAATGAACCATCATTGAAACACTACCACAAATAACCACCACTCCTTGGAAAAATCATGAATTGAACTATGACACAAATTTACTTATTACAAAGTTTGGAAGCACTCTCAAGTTCAATCAGAACAAGCTGATACTTTAAATTAAAACCATCATAAAATAAAAGCCACAGAAGGTGAGTATCACCCATTCTGCTTTCGATGAAGTAACAAGAAAACAATTATGTGTGCACATAATTTCACAAACCATGCAGGACTAAAATTCATATTTTCTTCAAGTAACAGTTTGTGTTGATTTACCGGCTCTTCTGATAGTAAAATGTAATATAAATACAGACTATGAACTTGTTAAGTCAATAGTTAGCTCAAAGAACAAAGACAAAATATGGGAAGAAAATGGAAATTTTTTCTGTTACTTTAACATCTGATCAATAACAATGTGAAGCTGGGTCTGGCCAAAAAATGCTGGAATGAGTATCTAATATAGAGAAGCTTGTATTACCAAAAGAATCCTACAAATTATTGCAACCAAAATGCAAGGCACAGACTAGCTCAACATGAATAAACACATGCACATTATCAGGACTGAATATAAAGAATAATGAAGGGCCATCATACAAAGCAACATGCAAATCACCACCATGACTGGGTAGGAACTACTGGTTGGCTTGATATTTAGTTCTATGTAACACTACAAGGCTAAATTCAAACTATCAGCTGTCTGTCTGTACACACATGACTATGTACTGAATGCAGGATAAAAATTGGTTTTGCAAAAAGAATCATGTAAATTGTCAACAACCGAATGGAACGGTATAGACTGGGTTAAACTTAACATCAAGTTTCATGCACAGGGTATATGGGTTGTATTTATATTAACTTTCATGCACAGGGTTGGGTTTACATGCATATATATGCTTACAAGCATATGGGTTGGGATTAAGTTTCATGCATGCACAGGGTATATGGGTTGGGTTTATTTTCATACACAATTCTACATTCTGAGTGGAAGCTATTAGCCAGCTTTACACGTAGGACTATGCACATGATTACAACTGAATGTAAGGAAGCTTGCAAGACAATCACAGCCAACTATGGTTTTGCTTTGACGTTATACTAACACAGCGTAAACCATGTAAAAGTGACATACCATAGCGAGAGAACTCATCGTGTTTTAATGTAACTGCAAGAAAACATTTCATGAATTGATAAAACGACAGCGGTTAACAGAAAGAATATAGTCTCCCTGCATACGGTGGGTGAAAAGGGGTCATGAAAACACCCACACATAGTTGTCCTGTACAATGAATAGTAGTACTACAGAGATACAAGATGAGAGCTGCAGTTTTTTAGTTACAACTACCCTGTATCACTTTTCTTATATATCTTATTCAGGTTCACAAATCATGTTAAGAAGTTCAGAGATGGATTATCTAACATGATCGTTTACTTTACAATATAACAAAAAGGAAAATGCAGAAAATACTACTACTTGATTGAAAATTGAGAATCAAATCTGAAAGGTCATAGATGAGAACCAGTTATATGGTATCCTACCTTACTAACCATATTCAACAAGTAATACTAAACAAGGCTACAATCTTCCCTCCCACCCAACTGATCACAACTAAAATTAATCAATTTCAGAAAACCAGGATGATATGAAGTATTCATTTGGTGATCTAGTCAACCAGAGAGCAAGAAACTTAGAAGAAGTTCTAACAGTTTTTGCTAAATGCACCTCTCCAAAGACTAATTATGAACCCTCCCCCCCCCCCCACCCCACACCCGGCCTCAACTTACCAGAATGTGCTCTTTCTGTGACCTCATCTTCTGTCATATAGGTTGTAACTGATGTATAGAGGGTTGATTTATCCAGGGGCCAGCCATTCTTCCTACAGGTAGCCTGTACCAGGGCAGTCAGATATGACTCTGGGATGTGTAAACCACTCAACCAGATAACCGGAGGCTCAGAATCATTCACCTATAGTAAGCAAAGTAGCAACAGATGATGATTTGAAAACTCATTACTTGAAAACTCATTACTTGAAAACTCATTACTTGAAACTCATTACTTGAAACTCATTGCTTGAGAACTCATTACTTGAAAACTCTTTACTTGAAAACTCATTGCTTGAAGACTCATTGCTTGAAACCTCTTTACTTGAAAGCTCATTACTTGAAAGCTCATTACTTGAAAGCTCATTACTTCAAGACTAAGAATTGTTGGGATGTATGTACTTATTATGTTGCAGAATCAATGTCTAATACTGGGTGTGTCTTGACATATAAGACATGCAACTGCACAGAATAACTAAGAACTGTCTTTTATGTTATTCTATAATGTATATACCACCACTCCATCTTTCTCTCTCTCAATAGAAAACAACCTTTTTACACTAATCTGGGTTGCACACCCTTTACAGGCTTAGACCTGAGCAGAGCACCATACCAGCATATGCCACACATAGCTCAATCTAGGTATATTGAAAGTTTAAGGTTTCGCCCTTTGGTCTAACCAGTAGTTTTTCCTCTGGCCCTCGTAGAAACGTAATTGAGAATCCAAGATATACACTTACCCAAGTGGTGTATTGACTAAACCTTCTTTGGAAGTGTATCATCCAGTTACCCAGGGACTTGAGGGTGTCTGGAGCTAGACGACGCCAGATGGCAGGAATCTGTCCGTTAAACAGAGCTCTAGCGACCTCGTCCAGGACACTGCTCATACCAACCTCTCCTTTCAAGGCCTAGAAAGAAGATAAACAAGGGTAGAAAAGAAAGCCTTTCACCGTTAATCTTCATCTTATGAAATATTACTTTTCATGGCAAGAATTAGCATCTTTTTAGAAATCTGTTCTTTCCTCATGAATGTTATCTTTAACAAAGAACTTAACATGAAACATAACTGTTGACAGATTTCCATCTTCAAAGGTTGGATGGAAGCAAAACATGGGGTATGTGAGTATCCCTCACACAGCAATCCCTTTGAGTACACAGTTAATATGTGTGGGTCTAAAGTGGCGGGGAAAGGGGGGTCCCTCTTATTCCCCAACACCTTCCCCTGCCCCCCCTCCTTTGGCCCTCTTTTATACAGCTACTGATTCAAATTAGTGGTAACAAGTGAAGTAGTTTTCAAGTAGCTCTCAAATACCATACTGCTATGATTTTAACAAAAACTGGTCTCTAAATGCTGTCATTTGCAACAAATGTAGCTTTTAAATGTGACTGTTGTATAAAGTAACACCAACCCTCTGTAGTTCAATCAATGACTTGGACATCCTGTTGATGAGCAAATTAAACCGTTCCAGTTCCTGCAGAAGTACGACCGTGGTTGGGCTGATGTCTAAACCAAGCTTCTTTCGTATTTTATCCAGGTCAAACTGTTGAGGTAGCTTGCCTTGAATATCAGACGCAATGTTTGCAATGAAATCCTCTCGACTGATTCCAGAACCGGATTCGCCTGTCAAAATAGTTTGATGAATAATCAAACGAGTCTCCATTAATTAATATCGAGTCTCCATTAAATTAATATCAATGCAAAGGACAAAAATTTATTGTCACTTTATGCAGAGGATTTTTATAAATCCATTTCTTCTCCAAATTTGTTGACATGCATAGCTAAACACATTGAAACAAAAGCAATACACAATGATAGCACTTGCATAAGTGTCATGGTATCAATGAAGTAGGCAGCACAAACCTCCAAAAATATTACATTTTATTCAAAGCAGCAGAGCGAGGCTGTATAGCAAAACTTCCATTGATTGCAGAGAATAATCCAGAAGAAATTTTATTTCTGACTGGATGAAACAGCAGCACCTTTCTAAGCATCCTGGTGAAATTTGCTTCCAATTCCTACATGGTGTTCTTGAGATATTGATAACTGAAATTGTCCCAGTTTGTACTATAAGAGAATTATTTTTCACTTTATTGTTTTGACCAACTTTACCTACAGTGATTTGAAGTTAAAAATACATTAAATGACGGTAGTGTATTTGTACTGAGATGTGTTGCAATTATTAAAGTAGAAAAATTGTAAGTAACTTTTGAAAAAACTTTGAAAGTGTGCTTCCTATGACATTACACCTGTTTGCTTCAAGTTCATTTCTGCTGTACAAGGTGCCAACACTCAAATGTTGTTATCTTGAAAAGGGTACAATATAGGAAATGAATGCAAATTTTACCAGGATGCTCAGAATATGTCCCTCTTTCATCTCTGAAAGGTTAATTTTCCTGTGCACTTTCCATTTTTAAGTATGACACTGGGTTATCTTCTTAATAGAGGCAGTTATCTTAAAGTACTGGTTAGATTTACACTACCACATTACATTAAGTCCTTCTCCAAGAGGCTAATTAACACAATTACCTGTCTGCGGTTGAAGTTCCACTAACTGAGACCACATGTCCCTCGCTGCCTGCGTATAGTAATTGATTTCAGCATTCGGATGAAGCCCAAACACCTCAGGGGTATTAGCCAAAGGAAGCGCTTCTATGTTATCTGCAGTAAACCAATAAACAAACAAAAAATGAGTCCCAGAATGGAATGTACGACAAATTTATTGAAAAATTTGATGAAGAGTTTTGAAATCTTTAACCAAAAGATCTCAAACTCCAATACGTATCCATGAATATAATATTAGCATACAGTTCATATGGCTTTCAAAGATAGCAGCTTGAACGTTTGATGTGCAATGTCTCATATAAATGAGGAATTCCTCCCTTTCCTCAGCTCCTATTGCAGTAGTAGTAGGTGGCTTTACTTAAGTGTTGCTCAGAATGACTGTGAGTGTAACTGTGAACGTTTGGCCTGGAGTGCAAGCAGGTGTTACAGTGACTGGATTTCTCCTTGTGTTAGCTTCTGGTGGTGTTCAATGATCTCTTGCATATTAACTCCAAGGCAGTGAAAGGACCATTGGCTTAACAAGGCCTACCTAAATGTATGTACATCGATTCATGAAGAATGTTTGAAAACCTAATATGTATATATGTAACAATCTTAATATTTTTAAGAAGAATATTAAGACTTATTTTTTTTAAATGCTTAGAGTGATTTTTTATTCTTTTATGTTTTTTATTATCTTACCTCTCTTCATGCTATTGTGTATTTTTATTATAATTTTAAGCTTTAACATTTTGTGCTGTACAGCGCTTTGAGATTTCATGGAAAGCGCTTTATAAGAAGTTTATATTATTATTATTATTGTTATTAAGAAGAATTTTGCTATATATATACAAATATAAACAGAACTAGCATGATTGCAGGTGACTAAAGCCTACAGTGGAATTTCGACCTTCCTTACTGGTTTCGAACCTCTAGACACACAATCAGCAAACCAAACAACGAAGCACCCTTTGAGGAATAACAGAATCAATTCCAGTATGGTTCTTGCCCCATCAGCCTTTATCACATTAAATATAGATCCATATAAACCCTGGGAAACAGCAGCTTACCTAGGTAAACATCTTTCGTTCCGAGTTCGGGAATGTTGTAGTCCACTTCTTCGTTCACGTAGAAGTGGAACGGCTGGAAAGTGTCGAATATGAAGTCACCCATATATTCGTCCATGTACGTATTCAGGACACGGCGGTCAAAATTATCGATGGCTCTGCCTCCGTACATGACCTATAAAAATTTATCAAATTGAAAAAAATTATCAAGTAGAAAGAGAACATAAAAGGTAAATGACAAAATTTCTGTTTTATCTAATTGGGTGTTTTTAACTAATATATCCTTCTGGAGAAGAATTGTCAACCCATCTATTTCAAGAACAAGTCTAAAAGTAGACACAAACCCAACCAGTAGTTTTGGCTTGTATAACAGAGTTTTTTAGTGATGAAAACTGCCCCCCCCCCCTCCCCAAAACATGTGAAAAATTTCCTTTCTTCTGGGAGATATCTTAGTTTAAATGTCAGGTTTGGGGGAGTGCCATTTTGTAAATCTGTGATATCATAGATTCACTAGGATCTAGGGAACCGTTTACTTTGTCTATGTTTTTCTTTTCATATTTTCAAGGTATAAAAAATGTTAACAGTGTGGTTATGAAAATGGTGTGTCTGGAATAGAAGGTTTACACAGATTACATAAAATCAATTAACAATATACAAAAGAATCACACAGACTATTGTACAATATTTAAACACAAAGTTTGTACAAAATACTATTCTTTCTTTGACATCATACCTTTTACTGCCAATATTTGTTTCAATTTTCAAAACTGTTTCTCATACGATTATTGTTCTGTACTGCCAAGTATTTTGTCAGTATTTCTAATGTTTCTCACACTTCATGATCTTAGCATAAATGAATTATTATTATTATGTAGACATACCTCTCCGATTAAATACTTCAGACTGTTCCAAGGTATTTTCGTGTCCCCTTGTTCAAACGCTTTGGTCAGGTACGTGTTCAATATCTCCATACAGACTCTGAAGTCGGACTCGTTAAAGTCGTAAGGCACGTTCCATCCGATCTTGCCGTACTTCCGACGTTCCTGAACCACGGCGTGAAAGAATCCCAGGACGAATACCAAGGGCTTGAAAGCCTGGTGAGGACAGTCTTCGAGTACTTGGGACGATATCTTGTGGTAGGTACTGCGGAGATTTAACTTGAGACCGTTTGGAGGTTCCGTAACCACCTACGATGAAAGAAATAACAAATAAATTAGTAAGACGACCTTAAAAAGCCGATAGACTGAGAGAATCGTCGACAAATTACTTCTCTTTACATATTTCATTCTGTCACCTCAAAGACAAAAATGATAGGATTAGGAAACTTATTTCTGGCATAGCACTGGGATTAGCTCTTGGATTAGCAATGGGGTTAGCTCTGGCATAGCAACTGGGATTACAGGCATTACCTTAACAAAAGAATCAATATTATTCAGTTGATATTGGAAAACCAAACCCCAGCAGACATAACATCTTTTTTTGTTCTCTTTTTGTTTTTATTCTCACATTGATTCTAAAATGTAAGATTAGTATGATAGTCTTGAACACATATGCTCCTTACACAGATATTATTCAGATTCACTGAATCCATTTGATCTCCTTCAAAACCCATTTTGATGCGATATACATATCCACTGGCACTGAACGAGATATGTTAAGGCCGCAATGTATATGGCGTTCCTTGTATTCTTACATGACCAGTGCATTTGAAAAGGGTTGAAATTCCATAACACAAGATTGCCAGTGACCTGGCTTTTAATATTTGACCCTATACGACCAATTGGATTTTCGATGAGCGTAACAACTGCAATTTCACGCAATCTGTTTTTACATACAACACCGATATTGAGAAATATCTATCAATTCTTGTAATCACGGCTACAGTGCTCACACTGCATGCCTACGTACGGATGATAAACAAATGTAAACTGTTTCAACAACAAACCTTGAGAGATCTCTGCAGGATGCCAATAGGGAATGCAGGCGTAGGGTCAGTGGTCAGCCAGAGTCTAAAATCTGGATGAGGTTTGGTCAGTTTCTCCAGAGCTTTCTCCAACTCTATCAACCATTTCACCAAAAGATGGCAGTTTTGTAACATTAACCATTGACCACGAGCAATAGCTGTTTCCAACAGTTGTAAGGCAGCCTGTGTACAGAAAAGGGAAAAAAGAAGATAAATATAACAACTTGAATCTATTACAAATTAATGTACTGATGAATGTCTCATCTTGAATTGTCCTTCTTTCTGCATTACAAAATATCTGATAAAAAGTACTACTCATTTTATTGTAAGGTGAACACCACCACAAAATTCTTTGTGATCTTTAAGTGTGATGAGAGAAGAAGAAGTATTGTACATGGCACAGTAAACAAACTGTTTATCCATTAAAAATACATAAATTAATTG